>JANIPN010228330.1:0-15992 GCA_027478595.1 Erythroxylum anguifugum | reverse complement strand
CTCCCCCCTTACCCCATCCAGCTAACACAACCCCCCCTTCAACCAAAGGGCTGAAATCCCTCTGCGTCCACCCATCCTACCAAAACCGCGGCATGGCGAGCGCTCTCGTAGCGTGGGGTCTACGACAGGCCGACGAGCTGGGTCTAGAAGCGCACGTCGAGTCCAGCGAGGCGGCGCGCGGGGTGTACGCGCGGCTGGGGTTTGTGGAGGTTGCGACGAATCATGTTGATCCTAGGGGGAAGGGGGAGCGGCAGCGGCGGGAAGGAAATGGAGGTGAAGATAAGCATGGACATGGGCATGGTGGTGAAGGGGGGGATGGGGATGATGGAGGGTGGGAGGAGCTTTGTAAGGAGTTTGGGTTTCCGCAGAGGGTGTTCTTGATGTGGCGGCCGCCGGGGGGGATTTTTTCTGGTCTCGAGAAGAAGGCGCCGGTGCCGTGGGGGAAAGAGGTTATGCCGGAGGAGAATTGGAAGGGGTTGTTTGAATGAAGGCGTGAGTGAGTGAAGTTAAGCTAGGTGTGAATGATATGCAACTGTGCGGTAGAGTGTGAGCTTGGCTTTCCTGCGAGATTCAGCGGTATGTGTCGATGTGGCGCAGCAGTTCCTACAGGATTTCATGGATCGATTAGATATAGATAAACATAGATGACACGAGTATAGACACGATATCGACTTCTTATCTGGCTCATATCTTATCTTGGACGTGACAACGAGAATCATCTCTCACTAACTTGCTACTAGACATCATTCCTATATTCAAAATACTTCTAGATTCTCATTACAAATTTGTCCTGTAGCAGAATATTGAGCTATAAACGCATCCTGACCGAAAAGAAAACTAGTAGCCGATACTACCGTTGTCATCTATGACACAAGCCATCATTACAGTTCATACTGCGCGCTTGTTTTTGACCACACACCGACACATTTCAATTTAGGGTTAATACGTTTAAGTGTTTAACTCCGCTACCTGGTGTCCATTGGTAATGCGTCGGGTAGAATGATGTCCTCAACTGGATAGCTTCTTTCAAGTCTCCATCTAGTCACTGAACCCCAATCAATACATTGCTGTTTCACTTTTGGGCTGACTGAAAGTCGATGCCATGCTGACTCAGACCAGTAATATGGAAAGGGGGTAAGGTCAGGATAACACATAATCGACGAGCGAATAGCTTCAACACAGTGGGCTGGGAGCCCCCAGGTCAGCCTCGGGAGTATTAATATGCACTAATATAACCGTATCTTACCTGCATGATATTTCTGACGATTGCGGTGCTCACTAGTGATGTTTGAATAATAATAATCGGGCCATATTTCTCGACGGATCGCTCGCTAACAATTTTAAGTAGAATTAACCAATGAATAAAATGAATATCTTACCAAACAATGCAGATTATGTAAAACGCCCAAAATCGACATAGATCCGTTTTCCCTTAAGTAAGCTTTCTCGTCAATCTCGAGAAGTTTCGCTTCGTAATTTTCTAATCGGTGGCCGAGTCTTAAAAAATTGGCTTTTTGTAATCAGTAGGCTGAAGCTGGAGTTTAGAGATTTATTTTGGGACTCATACGATAAAGGATTTCGTCCCAGGCTTTATCGGACTCTTCGCTCGGCTCTCCACCAAGAGGGGACGCATGCCAGTGATCGGGGGAGTTAGTTCGAATATCGTAACTAAGCTTTCCTTCGAGTGGACCTAAGTCGTTAGAACGAACGTTGCTGTTTTATCAAGTTCCAAACTCTCACTGTATACAGAATTCTGGTCTAAGAGACTGGATTTAGTAGTTATCTTTGCTATTTTCGGGGGGACTACGGAGACAGGGACCAGTCGGAGAATGCAGACATTAAAAATAAATACGGCTATGTTGATGACCGAGAATAGAATCCATAGATATTCTGAATGTCTAAAAGCTTTAATGGATGAAGCATAGCTGCGCTGCGAATATTTATTCTCGCTATCCATGGTAGGTTGGCAATGTTTGAGCGAAACATTTAGCTAGCTAGAAGCAAAAGGGCGATTTGTACTCTATGCATTTTCCTAAATATTCACATGTCGGGCGTTTAGTAGGCTAAAATATCTACGTGGAGTCGGGAACTTTCGAACAAGGGACCCTACGGCAGAGCGGCCTATCTCCCTATGCGGAAGGTACACGATATCATCAACCAGTCAAGTTGGCACAACAACATTTACCGGGTTGAAGATTATACAACTCATCGATAAGCTCTTCGAAGACTTCGTGTTAACTCGTATTAACTCAAATAGGGGTAAAGACGTAACTGCGACTGCATACATATGCATCATGCAGTACAATATCGATTCCAACAAAGGGCCAAATGGGGACCCCTTATTGTAGATCTTTTTGTACATCTTTGCTCGGAGCAAACCTGGATTCTTTTTCTAAAAGTCATATGATAGCTTTCATGTTTGTATTTATACCGTACGGCTTCTGCTATTAGACAATCTTCAGGATCCTTTCCAAAACGATTTTCAGACACCCGACAGCTTTATTCACACAGAAACCTGAAATAAAGACAGTCGGTCAGTTATTTAGATTATCATTCTTACTTCACATTAAGATTGGATACTGATATCTCAGCAGACCTTCGATCACATTACGATGAGGATTGAAATTTTTCTGAGCATCGTAGCATATTGCTGCGGAACTCTGGGATTGCCAGCTCCAAAAGGTAGGGTAGCTCAATCCATATTACTCTATACAATCAGTTTATAAGTATGCAGATACTATGCTATTAGAGAGAGCAATTGACTTGGGGCCTGAAATGTATGAGGGTGCGGGATCTGGAACCGAGCCGCCGGACAATGCTCTAGTTGGATAAGAGAGCCATCCAATGTAACTAAGCGCTTGTTTTTACTCTCCGAACCCCCGTTAATTTAAGTTATTCTGTTGATGTTTGAACTACGTCGTGTGATTTCTTAGTCCATTGTGAATGTTTATGCAAGTTATTGTAATGCTCGCCGATAAGAAAAAGAAAAATGTTTAAGCAAGCAGCAGGGTTGGTGCATAATTCGTCATACATCCTTTAGGAGAGGTCGGAGGTAGAAGGATTGATTTGATCTACTACACAGCGTATGCAGAACGTATGAGAAGATGTATAGCACCTCGAGTTTGCGAGACCATTATACCAGTCCGATGAAAAAACTGATTAACATTTTTAATACGGGTCTCATCAGCTGCCGCAGGTATATGCAAATGGCAGTTTTTGGCATGGTAGAGGATTTCTATTTGGAATTTATAAAAGTTTGTTTGTTAATTGAAGCTCTAGATTGGTCATAATAAAACGAACTGTCTTTTTTGTCCGTTTATCCGATATAAACGATGGCACAAACGATGGTGCTCTGGGTTTCGACATCAATGCATACACATCAAGTGCGGCTTACCTGCATGTCGACAAATAAGTCTCTAAGCTTGGAGATCAGTTTTAGCGTCGAGTATAGAACGGTTATATGTGTCGGTGCGGCATTCCAGGGTTTGATATGCGGGGGCATCCTCCTCTACGATGTGGTCAGCCTGAACTTTAGGGAGAAGTTTTGTACACGGTGCGCAATCTGCTAGAAATAGTGCTGTCATTGAACGGATAGTTATTCGCTTAGGATAATAAAGGCTTGCATATGCGTTTCGAAAATCTCAGATTCTCCACCGACTGTTCAACAAGACCCGCCAGATGCACTTGCTCTACAAAGTTGGATCGTGGCCCAACATCGGCATTGAAAATATTACACCATTGCCGTTCCGTTTACGCGAGATATTATTTGGAATTGGTATACTTATGCAGTTTCTAGGATGCAGATCTTCGATCAGAGCATTAATAGCTTTGTAATATAACCGTCTATGCTAGGCGTCCTGGATACACGCCTCACTAACCTATCATGCGTACACTCAGGAGTCAATATTCGCCGAGCCGCATAACTGTTCGTTACCTAATGAGCCGTCTTTCCCGTCTCATAGGCTGATTGTCGTTTATTCGCGAATAAGGATCGGTTTTCGGACCCGAGGTGAAGTCTAAAAAGTGTACTTGACAATACGTATCTTCGGCTCGGTGAATTATATTTTTCCAAGCATGCGGGGGAAAGCTTAAACAAAAGCTTGTGTTTACACACAAACCGGTTTCTGCTACCAGATAGCACGGACTGTCAGGCTGTAACCTCAAGCTACCGAGACGGGAAAATAAAACATATTAATATACCATCCGTTATGTTTATAATCAGCCACGTAGCTTCGAAGTATGCAAGGAATCGATCAATAGAGCTCAATATTTGCAGATCTCGGTATATATCGCCACGAATATTTGTGAAACTACCACCTACCGGCGGATCTTTTTCCTGTGATGCCTACAACTGGTTTTCGGCCGTGTCCACGCTTAGCGCAAAATGCCGAGGACCCAGCTAACAGACAGTCCGCCACACACAGGCAACAAATTTGGCCTTTATATACCCCTATTTCCTTCTATTGAGTCTCGCTAGCCAGTACGAAGGAATATCGATTCACTGTACTGCAGAAAGATCTTACTTGTTCAATCGAAAGATACGCACCATGCTTTTTCTGAAGCCTAACCTCGGGGAAGTAATTGCCCAAGCCGTATTATTTCCAGTTATCTGCTTCGGCTTGGTTTGTGCACGGATTACTTTGAGGCTTAAGAGGAAGATACCACTTGGGTGGGATGATTATTTGGTGGTGATCGCGGTGGTAGGCTATTCGGCGGTGATTGCCAGCAAGCTAAAAGTGTCAGGTCTTAATTACTGGTACCGCTATCATTGAGCTTATTAGTAGGTTGATCATCTACGAGAACTATAGAAGATACTGATTTATTATAGCCGTTTCACAAAAAGCAGTCGGATATTCTGCTATACCTCAAGCTGAAGGAGAATGGACAACCCAGGATATCAACTCTAACAAGGTATGTCCTCCAAGATTTAGATACCATGATATATTAAGATACGTAGCTGTACTTCCACTCCCAATGGCTTCAAGCCCTTACACTAGGGTGTATCAAAGTCAGCTTCGTGTTATTTTATCGCCGGGTATTCTGCAACAAAACCAGCTATAAAGGGGCAACGAGCGTTTTCAACATTAGTTCATTGGTTTTGATTGTTTTACTTACCATCTGGTCAATTGGGTTTGCTCTTGGCACTATTCTGATGTGCCCTGGTCATCCATCAGCATACTGGGGGGATCCGAAGACGGAAAGGGCTGTTTACTGCTGGCACGCATTGAATTACTTGCTGGCTTACATTTGGTCCGATGTAGTAACAGATCTCATGATCTTTATCTTACCGATCCCAATGGTATTGAAAGACAGCAGATATGTATAAAACGATGCTAACAGTCCTCTATAGGTGCTGACTCTTCATCTGACTACGGGCCGTAAGATTGCTGTCATCATTATATTTTGTTTAGGGGCAGTGTAAGATAGACAATCCATGATAGGCGACTGTGGCCTAATTTTCGACAGAGCAATAGCAGCCTCTATAATACGGGGAGTTTTCTTTATGGGAGTTTTACAAGGTAAGATAAGAATGAACCATATTATAATTATTTACTAACTATACGCAGAAGAGCTAGGAGGTAATTGGGATGAAATTGGTAAGTTCCAAAGATTTTTAACGATACTTCTTTAATAAAATTATAGAGCTCAATACAGCTGGAACATATCTCGCTATACTGGAAACAGGCTTAGCCTGTATAGCTGTAAACCTACCTGTCCTATACGGCTGGACCAAAGTCCAAAGCTTCCAGTCACTTATCAGGAGCGTTCGAAGCTTCTCTTCTTTAACTTCTAATCACAGTAACAAATCCACGGACAATAGTAAGTCCCACAGTACTAAGCCCGATTCTACCCTCGGAAACAGCACAAACGATACATCATACCGAGTAGGGGAATCAAATGGTGATGCACATTTGAGTATCTCTGGCGACTCCTTCTCCCAGATGGAAGCTGGAAGAATTGGTGTAGTCAAAACTTTGACTGTGAAGGAAGAAAGACTAACGTAGGTGATTTACTATCAGAGAAAAAATTGGCATAGGTGGGATGACTGTTCTTCTATTCGATGAAACTTTGTATTTTTAATATTCGTAAACTATTTAGGTCAATATTGAATTTTCTAATTCGCTGTTCACTCAGCTTGCCCGTTCGTATATATCATGCGACCTCGGCGAAGTACACAAATGCGATGAAGACATCCACATCAATCTATTTCTTATCGCACTGAGTTTCCAAATTAGGAATTAGTCTACTAAATTTACTTCCAAGGCAAATCAAATTGAATCATGAACGACTGTCACTCCAAAATTCTCTTGTCCACTAGCCCGCTTACACTGCTATAGTCCTCTAACCAGTGCGTAGATAATTGAGTCTCTAGTATTTCTAGGTCTACGATTGGATCGACGAGAGCGACGGGCTTGACATCGGCCAGTATATATCTATGCGTCAACCTCGGCCAAGTTAGCCGAGGACCGTCTCTCTCGCTTCCCCCAGATTTTTTTTAAGTTTGAAGCGGTCGTTTAAAGATTTTAACTCTAAAATATCAAATACAGCCTGAAGGTCCAAGCGGGCACATCACATACACACACGACAGTGTGGAGAAACACACTAGGACTGGCACATCAAGGCGTGGTCCATTTGTTTCAAACGCGGCGAATGAGGTCACAGCAAATGGCCGATCCGTCGTTACCCGAGACGTCCATTCTCGAAAAGCTAATTGAATTGGACGTGTGCGAAACATCCACGATCAACCTCCAGAGGGTCGACGAAGGCAGCGAAAACACATGCTGGATCATAAACGAAGACCTAGTCATCCGAATCAACTTTGACTACGACTCCGCATACGAAACCTTCGCTCGGGAGGCACGCGTCAAGAACATTGTCGCACTAGAGACAAATAAACTTTCAAACCTTAACAAGAACGATGTTGATGATGACCCACAATCCCAGCCAGGCTTCGTGCCGACATCCATCAAAACCGGGCGCCTCCTGGTATCAGACAAGCAGGCAGCGTATACCATCGACCGGCGCCTCCGCGGCCAATCCCTAGAAGAAACCAGCCTCACACCACAAGCAGAAGCAGCATTAGCAAACCTACTCCTCGCCCTAAAAGCCCCAGACACAGTCAGCCAAGCCCAGTCGGCAGGCGTACCTCACCATCCCCCCATAGACCTAAATGGGCTGCTCGAACAAGCCACGCAGGCGCTCGAGCGTCTAACAAGAAACTCCCAGATACCCCGGATCTACACCGACGCCAATCTCCTCGGTCTAGACAGCTGTCAATCTTTTGTGACTGCAGCAGCGGCGATCTTCGTATCCGAGCGGCTGCCGCTGCTACAGACGCCGAGCGAAACGATAGAGCCCAGTGAAACTGCAGAGCCCATTCAGCCTAAACAGCCCATCCAGTTTACAGAGTCCATCCAAACCGCAGAAGCCAGCCAAACTACCAAGCCAATTCAAACGACCCAGCCCATTCAAACCGCAGAGCCCATTCAACCCATACATCCCATCCAAACCACTCAGCCCATCCAAACCACCACCCAGCCCACCACGTCAACCCCCTCCCCCTCACCTACCAACCCTACAACCTCACCCCCAGCCCTCCTCCACGCCGACCTCAAAGGCGAACACATAATCCTCCACCCCACCAGCCATCGTTTAGCCGGCGTACTAGACTGGTGCGACGCGACGATCGGCCCGGGGTGCATCGACATCGAGGGCCTAGCCATAAGCGTCGGCGCGGCTGCAGCGGTGCGGATAGCCGCGTCTGCGGGATACGGGGTGAAGGACTGCGCTTGGGGGGTTTATTTAGCGCGGTGTGAGACTGTGCTTAGGCTGGATGAGAAGTTGAATGGGGTTGATGATGGAAGTCCGGTGGGACTGCTGGGGAGGCAGTTGGGGAGGGCTTTTGAGGGTGTGTGAGGTATGTGGTGTTTTGAGTGAAATTCGGTGAGTGGTGCTTGTTGAAGGGTTTTTGTATGTGTTGGATATGGATCAATCTCGCCTTAGGTTTTACTTTTGATAGGCTCTTGGTAAACTCTATATGAAATTATAGTTGAGTAAATATATACATAATAAGAAGCTATTATAGTACTTTTCTGTCGTTTTTCTATATTAAGTTCTGTAAGCCTTGTTTGTCATCGTTGAATCATGTGGACAATGTCATTAGATCTCCAAGTCATTGTGACTTTCCTGCTCTACATCTCTTCAAACCTCATCGTCATCATCGTCATCATCATTCCCATCAATAATCACTATTGCGGTGAACGTGAACCGGCAGCCCCGTAGCCCCATCGTACGGCTCGACCTCGACCTTGTACATCGGCGGGAGATCGTCCACGCTCATACCAACCTCGATATCCGTCTGCACCCTAATCCTCTCAGGACTATCCGACGACCTAGACCAGTGGGGCTCCTTGCTTTTCTCCTCCCCGCGCCTCCGCTGCTGCTGCTGCTGCTGCTGTTGCTGCTGCCCGTTCCAGGTGTTGACGTGCACCGAGTAGTTGTTGGGGTACGGGTTCGACGCGGTGCGGCTCCGGAACATGCGGGGCATGAATTTCACGAGCAGGGGCCGGATGGTGCTCAGCGAGGAACAAAAGATGCCCAGGTTCAGCTCGATGCTCGACCAGTAGGCCGCGCTCGCGTTGTCCCACGTCAGGTCGCGGCTGCTGGAGAAGCGGTAGATGACGTATAGGCGGACTATGGAGGCTACGCACGCCCTATTTGGGAAGAATACATGTTAGGGACCCTGAAAATATATATATACTAGAATAAGAGACGAGGAGAAGCACTCACATTCCACCGAGGCCCATGATGACCATCAACGCGACCTTCTGGCGCAAAGGCAGCATCAAGCCCCACAGCAGGAAAACGGGGAGCACCAGGATCAGCAGGTCGGAGAAGATGTTGAGGCCGCCGTTCGCGTAGTACAGAGCGAATCTGTTCACGCACGTTCCATCCACCTTCAGGTCCCAGTTCCGGGCGACCGGGTAGCAGGTGAAGACGCCGGTGAAGAAGCAGGAGAAACCGTAGGCGAGGACGAAGGCTATTACGTAGTAGCAGATCATCCTCATCCGGCGGTTGCTCGCGATCCGTTTGTACTGCCAGAGTATCGAGAGCTTGGTGAACGTCAGGCCCCAGTTGTACATCAGGATACTGAGATATAGCATCTGTGCTTTTATATGAGTCTAGGATTTTATTTAGGTTGCCATGGACACAAGAATTTACCTTATTGTACCCCGATATATCTTCCCTGTCAAGGGTCTTCATATGCCTACCCATTCCGAACCTGACCTCTGTAGATAGGTTAGAAGGGCGTTCATAAGTTTACCACGGTGATGCGCTGATTTGACTTACCATACACCGTGAATACCGTAGTGGCAAGCGAGAATAGCTTTAGAGCTGTTAGCAAGAAACTACCGTTGATCGACCTCGTTCTATCCGTACCATCGCCACGACAATGGAAATGTCATCGATTGCAGCATTCTTCGAGATGACACATCGCGTCCACAAACGGAGTATCAGGCCTATCCCCCCTATGCCAGTAAAGGCTCCAACGATAGCTAGAGTCTGTGGGCCTCTGGATGCATCGGAGTAGCTGGAAGGCATGGTACAAGCTCACAAGCTTCCCGTGGAAAGCTGATGTTGGTAATAGGGAGATGTGAGACGGTCATCGACCGAACCAACGGCAGATGATCAATCAACACAAAAATAAAACACATGCAACAGATTAAAAAAAAAGGAACAGACAGGTATCAACGATAATAAGTATCAGATGTAGTCTTCTAGATATTCAAACGAAGCTTCCTGAGATCATATAGAGGAGCCAGAGATCAAAGAGTAACATCCCTGGGCAGCAGCACCATTCTGTATCCATCCTTAGGTCTCACGCGGGCCGTGAAGATCAGGTTCTCGTTCCTTTTTTTCCCAGTTTGTGCGGTCCATTTCGGACAAGGTCTGAGCACTTCCAGGGCTCGAGCGCTGGAAGAGACAGAGAGAAAGCGAGAGAGAGAGATTTTGGCAGCACGTACGTGTGTGAGAAGGCAGGACGCAACGGCAGAGCCGAGTCCGTCCGGGCAAAGCGTCCTACTGCTACTCTATTTGCACTCCAATCGCAAATGGGATTAATCTGTGGTTTCCAGAACAAATCAAATACTAGCCAATTACCAGCCGTGTTTCTATTAGCTCTTTGACATCCAGCCTATGAGAAATTGGGGATATAGCAAGTATAATAGATGGAAACAAAGGTCAAAATTTTCCCGCCCAGTGTGATTTTGGGCTACTGCTGTAATAGGGTGGGGAGGAGGGGAGGAGGAGGTCAAAACACCAAGGATGTGCGCTTTTTGGGCTGCGACGTCTGGGCCGTCACGCCCAATGGAGTAGAAGCCCCGCCGCCCCCCCGCGGGTCGCCCGCCCAGGCATCATCGCTGCGCACGTACCCCCACACGTATAATTCGTAAGCCCTAATAGCTGCTCTATTTCTCCAGTTTTTTGTGTATACTTTCGTATACCAGGTTTGCAAATCAAACCACTCACTTCTTTACTCTTTTTGTGTTTAGTTGAACTGTTTGGGCCTGGGTGACACGGGCTATCCGCTCATTGTTTCCTCGTTTGTGTCGAAACATATCATCAGTGCGCTGTCTAGGCGAGTACGGAAGTTGCACTGGCCAGACGTTCGATGAGCGCCTTCAGGCACAGATTATTGGGAAAATAAAACAGCTCGGAAAGTTCGGGTACCTAATATCATTCGTCAATTTTATGAAAGTGCGGGCAATGATAGATTGTGCAGCTAAGCTTCTATGCCGCACGGAATATATCTCATAGCAAATCAAGAATTCACAATGACGGGCGAAAGAAGGAGACATTACTACTACCAATAACGAATATGTGTCATGGCCGCCGGAGTCAGGGATGAAGGGTCGAGGAATACACTTTAGCCGTTCAAGTGTCAACTGATGATAGAGTTGGTGATAGTTTCATACTATATACTGAGGGTTAATGAAAATTCCGGGTCCATTGAACTCAGGATTTCCCGAATGGGAGACTTGCATCTTCGTCTATGAACTTATGAATACTCCCAAAGAAGCCTAATTGATTATGATACTAAGCATGTTCCTCTTTATACTCGTACATCTTATCCATCTACCTAAAGTCCAGCTATCGTGGCAAAGGGAGAAAGAGAGAACCAAACAAAGAATAATCCCGAAACATCCGATATTCCGTGCAGATACCACCAGATCGTGCCATCTATCTACCTACCAATCAACCTTAATATATGTGTGCAATATATGCCCATAATTCCAAGCACCTGCAGATGAGCCATCCCCCGTCTCCCAAGTCCCAAGGAGCCCTTCGACCATTGCCCAATAAAACCCTATCAGACAGCCGCATTTCCCCATCACTCTGATCCTCCTCCCAGTCTCTATCACTCAATCATCCTAATCACAACCCCAATCCATCCCGAAATCACCCTCTCCCTTTCCATCCCCCCCATCCCCCAATCCTCAATGCCTCCCTAAGCTCAAACTCAAAGCCCCGCTTGACATCCCCACCCCATCTCCAACCCTTATCTCCAACCCCTCCACGCGCTCACCCATCAACGGCAGCCCCGGGTTGGCCTATCCCATGTCCTAGACAACCAGAGGGGAAGGGAAGTTCAGCGGCAATGTCTGCTTCTTCTCTTCACCTTCTTCCTATTGCCCTTGTTGCTTGCGGTTCCTCTTCTTGCTCTTGTCCGACCGTAGCCGTTTCGACGGCCGCAGCAGCCAGCAACCAGCAGCAGTCTCAAAAGCGGTATTCTCAAAGGCGGCAGTCTGCCTCATTTGTCAGCAGCGGCGGCCTTTGGCTGGCTGGCTGGCGCTATCCGTAGCAGCAGCCGATGATATGCGTTGCGAGAGTAGTAGTAGTAGAAGTAGCAGCAGGTGAGTGAATGAGCAGCGACTCCACTCCTCAGGCGGCATGCATAGGTAGCAATGGCAGCCTCAGCAACTTGAATAGATAGCGCCAGCATCCATGCTTCCACTCACTGCTTCCTCTTCTATAGCAACATCATGTGCTGCTCCTCCTGCGTAGCCTCCACCTCGTCCTCCACAGCAGCACCGCTGGCACCCACATCAGCAACATCCCCCAGCCCCAATATCCATCATATTCCTCCTCACATACACCACTCCTAAAATTCCTAAACCCATTCATTCACCACCAGACACCCCCAGAAACACACTCGATCCCTCCGCTCCGCCCCGCCTGCAACGACCGCTTCAAACCCCGTCTACTCGACCTATCAACCCCCCTCCTTCCACTCCCTCCCCCCTCCACGGTCGGATCCACAAGCGGCATCACACCTCTCAACTCCTCCCGTCGTTGGATCTTTGGCAATCCTAAATCCTCACGGGCTGGCGGACGCCAGGGGTAGGTCGGAACGGGCGGCTAAGCTGGGAGGGGGGATGTCGCGAAGAGGGTGAGGAGCAATTGGTGGGCCAGCTTGGTAGTAAGTTTGGAGAGATTCAGGTTTGCTGATGAGGAGTTTGTTACATTGGTATTATCTGAAGAACAGAAGGCCGGGAAACGAAGCGCTTCAGTAGACGTGAATGGAGACTTGCTCGTAGATTGATGAAACCAACCAGTGGCATGAAATGAAGGATTAACTGAAACGGAATGAACAGAAGATGAAATGAAAGAAGATACTAGCTTGAGAACTAGCATGTAAATTCACACAGGAAAGTCTCTGTAAGAACTTCGCGACTAGAACAGGGAAGGCACCGGTTCGCAGAGAGAGAGAATCGGATAATACTTATAGACACAGGAACTCCATATTTAGCCAATATTAGACGCCTCAGATATAATACCTACCTACTTTGTCTTTCACTTAAGCTCATTGCGCGGTTAAGTTAAAGACAAGAGACTCCGAAGGAGATACCGAGCCCAATTTACCCCCCTTGACACACAGAAGAGCCTTGTTCAGTTTGAAGTAAATTGGCGGAACCATCCCCCAAGAAAGTTCCGGACAGTTTTGGGTAATGGATCGATTCTACTCTCTTTCGCCACGTGCGAGAAAGATATAAAAGGATAGAAGTAGAAGAAGAAGGGGAATAAAACATGGAGTTAATCTTCCTGCGTGAGAGTGGCAAGAAAGGGCACGTGGCATGGATGAAACCCGCGACGCCCCCCAATGTCTCTCCCTCTTGCTCTGATCCCCAATCAAAAGAATGTCCTCTTAGAAGTAAAATCACAAACCCTCCCACATTGAATTTTAGAGAGTGTTTCTTTGACAGCCGGTTTGATTCGTTGCACAAGATCTCAAGAACCGGGCGCCACACATCCTCAGTGGGCTCCATTTGGCGCCACGTTTGGCGAGCATCATATGAGTGCTCGGTTTCTAGCTCCTCCCGACAATGTTGATTCCCGAGTATGTCGATTTTTAGGTCGACGACACATGTAATATGGAATTACATTTGACGAAACACGAAAACTTAGCATCGGATAAATCCACGTTGTACCTACCGTCGACGATGCAGGACAGTGGAACTAGAACTCCGTAGCAACCAGAGGAACTCTCGTACGACCACAGAGGGGAAATGACATCAAAGGTAGATAGTACTGGCCAGAACATAGCTAGACCCAATGTTCATTCAACGCTCATGCTCGGTCTGTCCCTCTTCCAATATCAAGAAGTATATCCGCGGTACACCGATCCGAGAAACGAGGCCCGGACAACCGTCAAAGCCTTATCCCGAGAAGCCCTCTTCAGACAAACAAGGGGAAGCCAGGATTCAATAGCAATGGTTATTCTCACCTACCAATAACGCTGATTGTCCACCCTGGCTAGAGTCCAACGGGGAAAACGTTGAGCTCACCTTTTCATCAATAGGGACCCTGAACAAATGCTATAGCCGCGGCTTCTCGAGCTACAGGCAACAGGCATCGTCAAGCCCGATCTCGGCACGGAAGTAGCAGGCAATAGGCCGATTTCACAAGAGCCCCAACGCTCTCGAAGTAATATTGCGTGCCATGAAGACAACGGTCTTGAATCTCCACATCGCAAATGATAGCCTGGTCCAGCCTCAAAGCTCCTACATTACCAAACTCTGGCAAAGATAGATTCATGGCCTGTTCGAACGCAGTTATGCCCGAGAGACTCTATCGAATCAACGAACCTGCATTAGCAAAAAGCACAGGCTCAGCCAGATACATAGAGACAGCGTGAAAAGCGTGCGCGCCACCACCGTCCGTGCTCCAATCCGAAAGAAGCATTCCTCCAGAGAAATGACCTTCTAGAAAAAACAGGAGCCAATAGATCTGTGAATATCTCTCCGCGAACAGGTCACTTAGCGAACGAAACAATGGGGCCACGAGAGCAGCAGCATCAGCAGCAACGGCACTGCAACCACACGCTGTGCAACGACATGCCGAGCACCGACAGAGAAAGAAGTTCGAGCTCAGCTTTGCCCAATAGCATGGCCCCCTCTGAGAGTCTGAGTAAGGGGAGCTCGAGGTCCGAGCTGTTGGCTAACGGTGCCCTTGGAAGATCGGCCAAGATACCCGAGAGCATCTTGCTGCAGCGACGCTGCCGATCCAGTTGTAGTGTGTGTATGTGCGTGCGGTAGTGAATAACGTGTGGAGAAAGCCACATCACGTCACCTTGTGTTATTGTTTTTTTCCCCATTCTTGGAGACTTCAAACAAGCATCACCTTGTAATGTGAAACATGTCGATGAATATCTGAAGAGAAAGGGAACAAATCAGATCAGTAATCACCCAATTCGTTATCGTCGATATGGGATTTCAGAGTCGTCATACTTCCTCCATACTTTCGGATGGGGGGCCGTGCGAGCCCGAGGACTGGCTTTTTTACGGATTGAATAATACTCCACAAGGTAAAGAATAAAGCTCATCACGGGGCGCCGGATTAGGAAACAGCCCGCTTAATACGATATAGAAAAATCCCTCGCCGCGGCCCGCGGAGCTTGTTATTGTTTGTTGGAGAGAGGGAGCCAAAACCGGACGACGACACAGGGACAGAGCCCCGGGGGCACAAGCCCGCCCGCCAGTCAGCCAGCCAGCCCGCCAGCGAGCTCCACCGGCATCACAAGAGGAACAACAGAACCAGAAAAACAATAATGAGCGGCGGCTCTCTATGCTCCCTGGCTCGCAGACCCTGCCGACCCGTATCCAGACGAAACTGCCTTCATCACCGTTATTTCCTTCCTTACCTTCTAGAAGCGTGAACGCTACCCGATAGAAATTTACGAACATTTTGATAAAAAGGCAAGATGATGTAAGGCCCTTTCGTCTCTCCACTCTCTTCCAGTCGTGATGTATGTATCGTACGACGCGCGCGTGGTCCGGCTATCGACTCCGGGCCCCGCGACTCGAACTCGGTTACCGCGTTGCCGAGAAAGCGAAATACCTAATGTGGGGGGGGGGAGGAGAGAGGAACTCGACTCTGCTACTCTCGCCGATCAGTACGACCACGACTGGCTGAACTGATTGATTGACGGAGGGTTTGATGGAACGATGATAATGACGGTGTGATGACAATACCTGGTGATAGTGATAACGATGATGCAGAGTATACGTGTTCATCAGAGATGGACGGCAGCTGTGCTCATGTTGATCTCTCTACTCATATAGAGTAGTAAGCCAGGCTGGTGCAGTAATCTGTGACTAATTTTCTTAAGATAACCAATATATTAACATACGAAGTAGTTGAATAATCATAACTTGGGACCATACAAACAACTCAATTCAAAATGGGCCTTCACTCTGCCTGGAGACTGCATCGTAGACATTCTGCCCCTCCTGGGATTCCTTGTCACCACTCCATGCTTTCGAGAGTACCTAACAAGTAACAATATTGCGCCCTCAAACTCGTAGAGATTGATTACCGAATCAACTAACTTACCTGAGGTACTCATACTCGATTTCCTTCCCTCTCTCCCTATATTCCATAATCATGTCCCCCCCCCACACACACACATGCCCACTTTACAGTCTCATGAC
>JANIPN010226398.1:0-40040 GCA_027478595.1 Erythroxylum anguifugum | reverse complement strand
AGCAGTGTTACTGACCAATCCGCTGCTGGAACTGGCTCCCACCGTCGTCCTGACAGAACCGCTTTTCAGGCTTGAGGCTGGCCCAGAGTCGCTCACCGCAACATTGACGAAACGGATGTGAGCAGCAAAACCCCTTTGACTGGACGTGATCCCTTCAGGCCTTTTCCACCCCCCAGAACGGGTGTGCCCACTCAGGCTTGCGCGCACACACCACACAACGGCTGCTTCGACCCGAACCTGGGTTAAGTCTAGCTCGCGCTCGTGTACGCACCTGGCGAAGAGGACACATGGTTTGATGACCGGGACATGGTGCTATCAGCCATATCACTGTGATGATGGCGCTGATCACGGTGATCATACACATACGAATGAGAAGGCTGGAACGGGTAGACTCCTCCCTGTTCACGATACCTTGCTAGTGACCGTTTCAGCTCGCATACAAATATCTGGCTACTTGGACGAGTAAGCGTACATGAACCACTCATACCAAAAGGGATCTTGGCTCAGCAAAGGAAGAAGCACGATCGCTAGTGTTTTTGGTCAGTCGACCTGACGACAAGTCGCGACTTTCTCGCACAAGTGCAAGACGCGAGTACTGTAGGAATTTCTTGGGCAACAACGGGTCTCGGCACTCACAAATTCGCTAATCCATTGACGTGCAGTTTGGTACCGGACGTCAGCCTCGTATGACTCATGGCTTGGTTGGGCGTTGGCCCTGGCCCACGTTGGGCGCAATGCGGTGAAGCGACAATAAAAATCTACCAGGAGCAGACAAAGAGGGCGAAACAGGAATGTTGATAACCGTTGATTTGGTAAAACAAAATTGTGGAGCAACAGGAGGGCAAGTATGTAGGGATCAGAGGCAGACAGACAGTGTCATCAGCTGAAAGGGATGATGCGGAATTGTCTCCATGCCGGCGGCGTCTCCACTGCACGTTTGGCTACTGCAAAGCGTCAGCTTGTACTGGTACCTTGACCCGGCGGGGCGGTCTCTGGCCGCCACGGACTGCGAGTGCACGTTTTTGCACAACTACTGGTGGTAGCAACTGCAGAAATGCGAAACGTCCCCCGGCGGGCGTGCCTGGAGGTGCGCCCCCTTCCATTTTCCACCCAGAACAGTCACGGAGACGCTACTAAACAATGCATGCCCTTTTTTGACAGCGCTGTACCGGTACCACAAGGGCACGGCTTCAAACAGCTTGATGACCCTACTACGAGCCGTCCGGACCAAAGTGATGGCTCCATGTTTGATTTTCCAGGTGCAAGACTGCAATCCTCCTTCTCTGCTTTCGTCCACCGCATTGAATCCGTCTTTGCTGGGCACTGTCGCGGCGTGGGATGCAGAAGTGTTTTCGCCCGGGGCGAGCAAAGTTCTGCTGCTCCCAGGATCTGGTTATCGGGATCGATTCTCACCTCTCTCACCACTCCCTCACCCATCTTATCCACGCTCTTGCTCATGCAAATGCTACTAGCTTACCGAGATAGCTCCCACCGACCAGGACCCTAAATCATCATTCTGGGACAGGTAATGGAGAAGTGTTGACCTGTTGACCTGTTGACCTGTTTGCTGGGTATGATGAGCCCCACCAGGTTATATCTCCTCTGCCGGCAGCCTTGCACTCCATGGGCCCAGGACGATTTCACCGATGCAAGCGGCTTGCGGAAGGTGAGAGCTCACTCCTGGGACGACTGGATCGCTGCTCCCATCATTGGCCCTCTGTTCAAACACTTCAGTGCATGCCTCAGTGTAGAGCGGTGCAGCCTTCAATGCAACTGACTTCTCACGTATTGTGATGTAATAGAGATAATGCTGTCGTGCTTGTAAACTCACCTGTCCAACGTGGTTGTGTGCACCTATCTACATTCGCACGTGTTCAGTTTGATAAAATATTTTTTCGCCCAGGGAAATCTCACTCATTGCCTGCCGCTGGGTCGTGCCAGCCGAGAAGATCCGCCCTCGTCAATGCTTCGGGCAGGTGCGATTCCCAGCATCAACTCGCGTCTGACTCGTCGCTTGCCATGATATAAACTCCAATCCATCACTGTCTTTTGAATAAGCGCTTTGGCTGCTACTGATTCATCAACTCAAGACCACGTCAAATACTGTGATACCCGGCCGTGTCAGCGATAAGCGATCCAGCCAGGACGTACAATCTTGAGCAAGATCACGAGTACTCCACCAGGATGCGTGTGGTCTGTGAACTTGCCAAATTATACCACTTCGTCAGCCAAAGGTCCTCTGTCGAGTCATGCCCTCATCGGTGCAAGTGACAGCTTCCATATGGCTTCGACGCATGTCGGAGCAGCTTGGAAAGGCAATCTGTAAGTACGCATGCGGGTGGTAAGCTGAAATGCGACTTGACTCAACTTACCGGCTCATCATTGATGAACTCGAAGATGAATTGGAGTTGGTGGATGGACGGGTGATGATGCACCTGTGTCAGACAGCTAGGGATTTGCCGCAACAGCGCAAAGCTATCCTCCAACCACTGTGTCTCTCCCTTCTTCCCCGTCCAGGTATCTCACGCACATACACACACACACACGCAAACCAACACATACGGCCGCCAACCAACGCCAGCGCTTACTTCGGCAAGTCCTTGCTGATCCTCTCCCCTCACCCTCCAATTAATGCCTTCACAGACGTGATGATTCAGGCTGAATTCTGCTGACTGCCTAAATGAGAATCAACAGCGAGAGCGAGGTATCGCATTCATAGAGCAGACAAATGTCGGCAGCCGACTTTGAATCTCAACTTGGTATACCTGCACCGTCCCGCTCACCATGAGACTGCAGCAACGTTGGCTCGCTCGACAGGACATTGTGAAAGAGAGAGAGTGTGTGTGACAAAAGAGACGAAGAAAGAGGAGGCAATGGAGATAATAAAAGACAATGGACCGAAGACATGGGAAGATGGGAGATGCAAACGCGGCTGACTACCTCCAAGTAAGAACTGACGTGAATGCACACGAGGTTCTGCAAAGGCAGGTCAGAAGAGACGCAGAGATGGAGTTTACACTTGAACAAAGTAACGCTTCTACCCATCCGAGTTCCAGCTCTGACGAGTAATCCTGCTAATCCACAGCTTCCGGCTCCAATTTTCCGATCCAGGCTTTCGAGTTGCGCATGGTTGCTAACACGTAGCGCCTCGCTTTCTATTGGAAAGTAAACGGTAAAGAGAGCGACGCATGTTGCGCTGATCTTTCAAGACAGCTCCATCTCAGCTGCACGGCATCAGCGTGCATCCGCCTCTCTTGATTCTCCAACGGGACCCACCCACGCACACACACACACACACACACACACACACACACACACACACACTCTCTCTCTCACGCAAACCTCGTGTGAGCAAGCAAGCATGCCAGCCCAACTCGACACCATCGACCATCTTTGCCAACAACCACGTCAAAAGCAGTAATCCAATTGCAGGGGTCAACAGGCGAAATGGAAAATGGAGCAAAGTCCGGTCCGCATTGACCGCCTATCCATTGTGAGCGCAGCATGTTCCTCTGTCGGCCACAATTGCTTCGTTTGTCCGTTCTAAAGATTGGTGCTTTGACTTGGTGGGATGAATGAAGACAGTGAGTGAATTTTTTTTGACCTTTCTTTTTTGTGTTCAGAGTCTAATGATCCGGCTAACGGACCGTCCAGCACGCAGATATTTATGAAAGATCATGTACGCGTGCGGCGGAGTGTGGCGTATATGAGGCACAAATTTGCATGCACATGCGTGTGATGCACCCCGGAGTCCGGCCCTCAGCGGTGGCTTTCCCGCCCGCCTCCTCGAGGCGGTCCAGATGAAATTGTTGGCTTTACTGTTACTGCTTGAGCATCGCGATCTCCTTTCCTCCTGAATGAAAGCGCGAAAGCCTCATGCTGAGCCTGGAGACTTCATCGCCACCGGGACACATCTTGCCAAATCAGAGAGCAGATGTACGCAGTGTGGCAGCTACCTCGGAATGTGGAATTACAAGCTTGGTGCAAGAGCCAGCTGTGCGTGCTCGCAGGCAACAAGCATCAATTTGCGAATGTCCGATAAGGGCCAAGATCACGCAACGCGGAGGGGATGCGGAGAGCAAAGAAGCCTAATCAGCCACGGCGGTGGCAACATGGTCTGAGTGGCACGATAAGACCTCCGAGAACTCAATCTGCGCGAGTCATTAACGTGAATTATATCTACATTGAGTAGATATGAACAGCCAAACAGCCCTCAGTGAATTGGCCAATCTTTGTCTACCGGGCGGACCAGTTCTCACTTCTTACTCAGCTGCCATGCTGCCGCACGGCATCAGCAATATTACTCACCATCTCAGCAGGCGAGAAACAGGCCAAAAAAATTTGCATATTCGACCCCGGTTGGAAACGTTTGATTCGTCCACCAGCAGTGAAGCGCGTATACACGGCGTCAACAGAGATGCGTCCAAATGCAAATACGCAGGCAGGTGACTGTCGATGTAAGCGAGTCGCTGCACCGATTGTAGCCATTTTTCTGATTCTGTGCTGAGATGAGTAGTAGCTATGCAACCTGTTCGCATCTCAAATTCAGGCCACTCGATTGCTCGTAGCTTCCAGGTATGTTATTTTCCTCCCTTGCCTCCACCATTGGCTTCCGCCCTTGATCATACTTCGTTCGCCTAGAGGGTTCAACACATTGCAGCTCGCTAAACAGAGCATGACTTGCGTGCCTGCCATATCTTGATTATCTGGATACCTGTTTGGGTAGGTGCAACATTCCCAAAAAAAAAAAAAACGCTCACTACGCCATATCTTGGCAGAGCGGGAATCGCGACTGGCTATTGGGGAGACTTTGGAGCTTGGACATGCCACATCCGTCTCAGCTGAACGCTAATAACCGGTAAAGTCGTACCGTCTTCGTCTATCTGCTAGTAATGTACACGCTCATATACAATTACATCAACGCCCACGTTCACAAGGCGCATCTCCATGTCCACCCACACACTTATGCGTGTTCGCACGTGCACGTACCCACTTGCAATTATTCCACTATCTCATCACACACACCCTCGACGTCAGCCACACACACACACACACACGCACTTATTTCCCTCACTTCAAATTTGCTACCGTCGGGTGCCAGAAGCGAGATAAGCTGCAATTGCATTGAGGCTACTACCGCTGTGGCTGCTTCATGGCGAGAGGTGGTGTGAAACCGTACCCGCTGCCCGGTCGGATGCGACGCCACACCATGTTCCGTCGATGCACGACATCGACCCTGACCGCCCATCGCAGCATCCAGTCGAGATCCAGTTGCTCATCTTGACACGTCGGCTGTTCTTTCTGCTGCTGCTGTTCGCCAACGTCCGTACTGCTAGTGCTGCTACCTTTAGGGTGCTTCTGCTTCGCCTCTCTTCTCTTCTTGACCGCCAGTGCTGCTTGCATCTCCGCTTTTTCTCGCCACGAGCTGTCAGTCTTGTTCGCAATCTGCAGGAGGTCAGCGAATGAGCAGCTGGCGGCGAAGTTCAGATGCTGTGAGATTGTGCGATCAGCATCGCGTACCGCTCGCGCCGCCTCAGTCAGCCTCTGTCCGTCATCTCCCGAACTCAGCACTGCCCGGTATTCATCCCATATTCTCTTCTGCTGCGGCCAATCCTCGTTAAGCGCGACGATCCCAGCGATGATCTTCGCAGGGCCCGTGTAAAATGAGGCTCTTGTGCCTTCTTCAGCAGGGGTCGGCACCTTGACTGATATGCTTCCAGCTGTCGGCGACTCGGATCGCTGCTCATCCGTGCCTCCCGCGCCAAAGGTCAATGCTTTCATCACCCGGACAGACATGGTGCTCGTCACCTCCCCGCGGAGGCAGGCGTGTCGCCACACTGCACGGCAAAGGTTCGCTCTGCGCAGGTCCCAGCCCATGCCGAAGAGCACGTCGTAACACTTGGCATCCGGCTCGATCTTGAACTTTCGGGCAAAGATGCGGACGATTTCGACTGCCCCTTCGACCTCTCCAGTCGTAGCCCCCATGGTGCGGGAGCCTTTCAGCAGAACTTCGAGCGTCGTCCTGTCGGGCTGACAACCGCGCTCGACCATGATCTGCAACATGCCTAGCGCCTGGTCAAGTCTGCCAAGAAGACCTGCCTCGTGCATAATGACGTTTGCTGCGTGAACGCCCAGCCAATGAGGACCATAGCGCCCATCGTACTCGCTGATAAGGTTACTGATTTGCTCGCCTCTCTGAAGATAGGAGGCTGCATCGCCGCGGGCGAGGTCTGTAGCCATTGCGCGAACGATGATTCGCTCTTCCATCAAGCCAATGGCTGCCATGTTCGCCTGAATCAACCGTTTCACCGTTCGAGATTCGACACATTCGCAGAGGCATTTCCACGTCCACGCGTCAGGTGCGATCCCGCACTTGAGCATAAGCTGGATCCCGACTGTAAGCGCGAAGAGGTCATTGATCTTTGCAGAATGTGACAGCAGAATGTTGAAGGTTCTCGAGGTGGGATAGAGCTCCAGCTCAGCCATGGCATATGGGAGTCTCCGTGAGCTGTCGATCCTGGAAGATTCCTGCAGCCAGCTCATCACCAGGTGGTAGGCTGTCAGGCTGAGATGGATCTGAACCTCCCTGTCCTGCAACAATGACATGAGCTTGTCCTCGACTGCAGCCTGGTGATTGGCCTCGGGTCCGTAGAGAAAGCTCATCTGCGCTGTTGGTACGGTGGAATGTGTCAGATCATGAATGTACTGGGCCAGGTTCTGCCTTGTCCAACAAGACGGCTCGGGTATTTGTTCGACATGCTTGGAGCGGTAAAGGGTGGACTCCTGCTGCACGCGCCTCAGCAAGGCAAGGTCTTCTTCGTTGCCAGCCTGCTGCCGACCTGCTGCAGAGCTTCTCTGCTCGCTATGCTTCAGCAAGGCTTTGAGAGGAATCCGCCAATCAAATGACAGCTTCCCTCTGTTGAGCATCTGCTGCCTGTCAGGCGTCCGTCTCTTCTTTCCCTCGATCCTTGCAAGGGTTTGCCGGTCCACCATCGTCGCTTGCGTGGCGATCTGGTGGAGACTTTCGAGTTCTGCCGGCGTGAATGGACTGGTAGCAGCCGCATTTCGTAGACGGGCTCCGCTGAAAGAGCTTGGCGGCTCATGAATTGTTTCGACCTGTGGCCGATTGTTTTTGCCACCTCTGTCTCTGCCAAGCAGACATTTGCCATTGAGCTCGAACAACTCTCCGGAAGGGGGCCTTTTGGGTGCCGGGGGCGCTCTGTGCAGCCATTCCGAGCTTGTAACGTATCGAACTTTTGGGGTGTGAGTCACCGTTGTATCCCTCCTCGGAGTTGCTGGATCACTGGCAAGCATTGTTCCGCGCACCGCACACTCTTTTCCATGCTCTCCATCGCGCTCGTCTGCGTCAGTGGCGCGAATCCGAGCTTCTGCACCTAGAGTGCTGAAGCCGCGCATGGCCAGGCCAGTCGTCCAAGCCTGGCGTGGCGCGAAGCAGGCAAAGAACCGGTCCTTCGGCGGAATTCGATTGGGCTGGCATTGTCGTACATTCGAGCGGAGAGAAGATGCATTGCAGATTCCTCTGCAATTAGGGGGCATTAAGCGAGTGTTGCCTGGAGCGAGCTGGCGAGCATGGCAGATTGTCTGTTCAGGAGACGGCGACGTGCAAAAGCTTCGGGAGCGACGTCGACAGTTGCTAGGAGCTTCAGAGCTGCAAAACAAAATCCGTGCCAAGGCTTCGGAGTTGTCGGAGCTTGGGAGCAAAAACCACTGTAGCTGCCCGCCAACTGAACAGCCGCAGGCAGAAGAGCTATGCGCGTCACTCGACAGCTCCCTCCATCCAAACCCCCCTCTACAGCCTCATTTCGCCCTCAAATCTTCCCTCCCCTTTTCTAGTCCTCTTGCGTCTAGGTACTGACATCTCTCAAAGCCGTCAAGATGTCTGGTGAGTTCACAGCGTGCCCACGATCACGCCACATCTGCTGACCGATGCTGCCCAGGAAGCGCGGGATACGACAGACACATCACCATCTTCTCCGAGCAGGGACGCCTTTACCAAGTTGGTACGTACAAGATTGCGATCACCGCATATGAGCCTTGCTCACTCTGGGTTGGAATACAAGCCGTCGCCACCCGGCTTCTGCAAGACTTCAGCTGAACATCTGCGTGTGGTACAGAGTATGCCTTCAAGGCGATCACCGCGGCCAACATAATGTCGATCGGGGTTAGAGGCAAGAACTGTGCGGTCGTCCTGTCTCAGAAGAAGGTGCCGGTATGTGTGTCGAGGCTTGGCCTTAGCACGTGCAATATCAGAGCTGGAGCTGGAGGCTGATCGATCGGCGGCCTGCGTGGCAAACAACAGGACAAGCTCATCGACCCGGCCTCAGTGTCGTACATTTTCAAAATCTCACCCTCGGTTGGATGTGTCATGACTGGCTCGATAGCAGATGCCCGCGGCCAAGTGACGAGGGCCAGGTCGGAGGCCGCAGAGTTCCGGTACAAGAACGGATACGAGATGCCTTGTGATGTCTTGGCGAAGCGGATGGCCAACATCAACCAGATCTACACACAAAGAGTAAGTCATACGGGGTGTAAGGGTGGGTGGGGGAGCTTTGCGGATCGTTCCGTCTATACAACTGACTGACACTTACGTGTGTTTGTGTATCCAGGCTTACATGCGGCCACTCGGTGTGGCTGCAACATTCATTTCGGTTGATAGTGAATTTGGGCCATCTCTGTACAAGTGTGATCCTGCGGGATACTACGTTGGCTACAAGGCGACAGCCACAGGGCCCAAGCAGCAGGAGGCGCTCAACCATCTCGAGAAGAAGCTCAAGAGCAAGGAGCACGCGCCTGGCGATTGGGAGGAGGTGGTGGAGCTCGCCATCACCACGCTCAGCACGGTCCTCAGCGTGGACTTCAAGAAGAATGAGCTCGAGATTGGCATCGTGGGTGGGCCAGTGCCAGGCCAAGACGGCAAGACGAGTACCGAGTTCCGCACACTCACAGAGGAGGAGATCGACGAACGGCTGCAGGCGATCAGTGAGAAGGATTAACGGCCTGGACCGTGCGTTATGCGAGATGACGGGCAGGAAGACTTGAGCTGAGACTGAGGGTCTTCATCAACCCGGACCTATCACATCACAGAATCAAGGAATGGGAGTCAGAAACGATGACAGGACGAGCTTATACTTTTGGAGGCTCAAACGGGCCTTTCCGGCCCGAAAGAGGAAGGAGAAGAGGGAGACAGGGAGGGAGACAGGGAGGGGAGGTGGGAAGCCAGTTGCTTGTCTGTGCAAAGCCAGCTGAGGGAGGGACAAAGGGTAGAGGTGGATAGAGAGGCAGATCTGGGACAGAGAGGCAGATCTGGGACAGAGAGACACGGGGTGTGGTACCGTGAATGATAGCGGTATATACCGTGAAATCAAGGCCCCTTGACCAGCTAATCTGCATTGGCACTCGTGTGACTGTCTGGGGGCATGGTAGAGGGTGCGGGAAGGAATGTTAGACTGCGATTTCAGACGCGCCAGTTCCCGGTGCACTGGGTCAAAGGACAGCGATGGCTGTTAGACGACGTGATGCTAAACGGGTCACGAATATGTGCCTATGCCTATGCGAGCTGACGTTGGGTGCCAGTTGCCAATCCATCCTCTCTTTCCTCCTCCTCCTCCTCCTCCTCCTCCTCCTTCTCCAGCAACACCTTCTTGTCTCACCCAGAAATGCTTGTCTGCTGCGGCTTTGCCATGGCGCTGATCCACAAATTGAATGGGAGGGTGGGAAAATCTTCCTCGAGGGCCCCCCTCCCCAGGTGCGCTAACCCCCCGGGGGTGTTAGTGCGCAGCTGAGCCATACGGGTGGCTGAAGTGCAGGTCTCTGGATGGGAGCTGGAGCACGCCGTGTCAGCCGGTCGAGCAGGGGTTTCCCATCACTCAGCGGGTTCAGTTGATGGCCATACTGCCTTAGTGGCTTGATCGCCCCAAGCGCTGGTGTCCAGCCGGGCTTGACGCGCTCCCCCTCCCAACTTGTGAGCGTGTGTACATGCCGATTTTTGGTGCGTTTCTGCGAAATCCCCCCCCTGCGCGCACCTTGTCCCGCATCACACACCAGGAATGCCTTGTCTGCCCGTTATCCACCCAAAGTCTGAGAGACAGCATGCACCATTTTCGCGGCGAGAATCGAAGCACCGGTCCGCCGTTCGCTTGGATTCCCAAGTAATCTCGCCCGCTAAACCTATCCCGCCTATCGCACCCGTCTTCCCTTTCTTTTTTTGTTTTATTTTTCCCATGTTTCTGCTAGTTGCGGCTCTCACCCAACGTGGCATCTCTCCCCCCCCCCCTCCCATCCACAATCTCCCACCCACAATCTCCCACCCACAATCTCCCTACACCATCTTACTCTGATGCTACCTCCACACGTGTCACCATGTGTCTACGTCACGACGAGTCTAAAGTCTTGGTCCAGAGCATGAGGCGTATGGCGTCTGTCAAGACACAGGCTGACGGTTATTCTCCCCTGCTTGTGGACCTTCTCTATCTCTTGGACTTGCAACTTTTGGCTTGGTCTGCGAGGGCACTATCAGCAACGATGAGTCGGCACCCTCACGCCTCCGCGTCCCTTCACCCCTGTTGGCAGGCACGCCCACAAGCCAGGCGACGCCCTGTGCGTATCGAGGAACCGAGATTCAGTCTGACCTGCCTCTCCCTTTCTCTTCAGAGTCTTGATCATCCTTCAAATCAACTGATTCCGAACCAAAGAAGGGCGATGCGGCTTGAAAATCTCCCAAGCACGGGCCAGACCCGGCTTCCCACCCGCCGAGCCTGCCTAAGCTTCGTGACATGTTAGCCACCTGCAAAACGTCTACTCACTCCTCGTTTGTTACTTTGCATGCTCTGCTGAAGGCAGCTGGCCACATGTCGACGCCACAGAATATCTATTGAGAGTGACGAAGACACACACGATTCTGCTTGGTCGAACAAGTAACCGGCATGGCTTTGCTTGACTCACCCGTCTCAAAAGACGTTCAAACTGCATCGTCTTTTTTGGGCAATGGCTACCTGCGAAGCAAATATATATATCCTCATTAAGCCGTCACTTCATTCGAATCTTCTCATCAGACAGTGACCTCCACAGTCCGAGAAGACCTGATAGAGTCCCAGCTTTCAGAAACAACTTGACAAGCAAACGACAGCTCGCCAGCCATCACTGTTCTCAAACACTGCTATCTTCAACCAAGTCTTTCTTCGACTCTTCTCGCAATCAAACATGTCTGACGGACTCAACGACGCTCGCGCCATGCGCATCGCCGAGATCATCACCGACTACACCGCGATCCAGAACCAGATTGCAGGTCTTGCGAACGTCGCCAACGGCCAAGAGAGCACTCCTGGCGGAGCCATCCTTCGCCAGGTTTTGACGCAGGCGCAATCGCTTCTGGCAAGGCCGAATCCGACCTTTGCCAACCCACCGAGCCCGGGCGAAGGAACCAAGGCACAGCTACAGGCGTGAGTAGTCTCCAGAAAAGGAGCTTCAAGCACACGCAAAGACCGACAGACTGACATGGCTTGGCAGGATCATTATTGACGCCGCCGCACGCCGATTCATGGCCTGGCGGCTGTACCAGCGCGGTATGGCCGCCGTGAGATGGTTCCAGAGACGCCAGCAGATACTTCAGGGAGCTCAGCCATCTCCGGCTCATCAGTCGGCACTCAGCAGAATCGATGAGGGTCTGCGAAACGTGAGTCTCGAGTTCGACACACACACCTGTGTATCCACCACGCTAAATCAAGCTTAACAGGAAATCATTGCGAGCACCGATGCAAGGGTTTTGACGGAGCTCAACCAGAGGGATACCGCCGCGGGCAACTGGACCGCTGAGATGCCCAACCTGGCGAGGATTCAAAGCTACATCGGACACAACCTGCAGTAGCTTTCGACACGACAGACAGCCTCGCCAGGCCGTCCAGATCGAGCACTTGACACAGGTGGCCACAACATTGTATATAGCCGGCCACCTGATTTTCTTTCTGTCTATCTGAAGTTTTTGGGGTTGGGTTTCGCGAAACAGGGGGACTTGGGCTTGTTTACTTAATGGAAAGGTGGAACCAATCTGGCGCTGGCCGTCCAGAAAAAACATGTATATAGAATTCCTCACAGGGGAAAAAAAACCAATTAATCCGGATTACCCAAAATTTGTTGTTGTCATGTCATGCGTCGTAATTCAAGGTATTCCATGTGATGATCGTAGACTCTCGAAAACCTCTTGACACCATCCAAATCCACGTCTCGCTTTTACCCCTTGACCTGATGGCATGTCGACAATTACCCCTGAGTGACTTCCTCGACGTCAAGGATGCCAAGAGAAGCATGCCAAGAGGGACAACGAGAAAAGACTGCAAGGGATCGCGTCAGATCGACTCTGCAGATGATAGTACCCGCAGGCACTAGCGTGTATGCGAAAGCCAGACTGCTGAGAAAACGATACGAGCAGGTTCAGCGCGGGCACGCGCGCGCGCGCGGTAGTGACCAGAGAGGACTTCATCGCTCCCAGCTTACCAGCCGTAGCAGCCAACAGGGCAGGTCGTTCGTTTCAACAACTCGTTTGACGTGTGGCTAGTCAGCCTATAGCCACAGCAAGCGCGGCGAGCTTACCTGGCGCCACAGTGTGGCACGTTCGGCATTATCTGCCGTGCCCGCAGTGTTAGCGCGTTTGAGATTGCTAAGTTTGGGTCTCTGTGGGTACACGTCGTCGGGCGCGGACTCCGCCTGTGGCTGGTGACCTGGCTCTGGGAAGCTTCTGAGTCGCTCGCCTGTGGCGCGCTGGCACCGCCTGTGGCACACCTGTGGCGTTAGACGCGGGTTTTAGCCCCAGCGCTTATTGCCCATGCATCGAAAAAGCTTCCTCTGGGTCCCGTAGTTTCGCGCATCAAACTGCTTTGTTGCGCCGCATCTGCGATACCTTCCCTCTGCCCTCACCTCCACGAACCTTTCTCTTGGAAGCCACACACAGTTTGGTTATCTCAAACCGGGAAAAGGGCGCGAGAACTTTTTTCTTCTTGAGCCACACACACACACACACACACACACACACTCACAGCAAACAGCTCATCGCCAAGCAGCCACACCGGGGCGCGCCCCTTCTGGTCCTTTGCCGTACACGACACGACTACAGCAGCTGTCTAGCTGGCCTGAAGCAGGCGAGAGCCGTCGGGGGGGAAATTCAGCAGCAGCAATCAAAGGCGAAGCAGAAAGCCAGCAGGCAAGGATCGCCATGCCTCGATATAAGTCCCACCAACCTTCCTCTGTTCTTTTCCCTACTCGACGAGTACATGCAGGCTGACACTCGATGCACTCTTCTGTAGGTTTGCCTCTCCTCCCTCAACTCCCGTAGGCCATGTCCCCCTTGTTTTCTCCTCCTCCAGACACACACACACACACACACACACACACACACACACACACACACACACACGCACGCATACACATGACATACAAACACGTCTCTCGTACGCCAAGCAGGAGAATCAGCTCTCACAGGGTTTCGGGGGGAAAAAGGTGGCTTGCTCCCTATGCGAGGGAGCAGAGGCTGGGCGAAAAAAAGAAGACTTCGTGATCACGACGATAATGGTGGCTGACTGGTGTAGGCGATTACTGCGATGTCTACCTCACGCACGATTCCATGAGCGTGCGCAAGGCACACAACGCCGGAAAGAACCATCAGAGGAACGTGGTGGATTACTACTCGCGTGAGTCTTTTGCCCTGATCGGTGGTGAATGCGAGCAAAATCGGGAGTCGCCGGACGCCTCCAAGACGTGTGATTGCCATCAGCTGCTACGGAATCCGAGTATCGGGGCATGGGAGTGGCTACGGACGTCTCAAGAGGAGGACTGTCGTTGTAGACACGAGGAAGGCGGCTGATGCACGTAATCTACGAGAGCAACAAGGAGGCTTGAGACAGACATTGCTGACCCCTTTCTTCCGTGTACAGAAATCGGCCATGAACGAGCACAGTCCGTCATCGACAGCATAACGAGCTCCTACGCCGCCGAAGGAAAAACCATGCCTCAGGTGCCTGGGGCTGGCGGACCAGGAGGGATGGGAGGGCCGGGAGGAAGTGGAGGACCGAGTGCGACGAACCCGTTTCCTGCCGGTGGCGGACCACCGTTCGGATTCCCTGGCGGCCCTCCTCCCCCAGCTGGCATGCCCCCGTTCCCCATGGGCGGACCACCACCGCCAGGCGGATTCCCACCCCGTAAGTGTCTCTGGATCTCACTTCTTGCACTTTTCTCTTAGCTTGGTAGACACTCTTTCAGCCCGAGAGTTTCTCCTACTTGACATGCCCCTGACTGTTGGACGAATGGCTAACCCAAGCTCAACGCAGCACCGAACGGAATGCCCCCCTTCCCCTTCGGCATGCCACCCGGAGGACCGGGAGGCCCAGGCGGACCACCGGCGGGGATGCCGCCCTTCCCTGGGGGTATGCCGCCGAACATGCCCTTCCCGCCGCCGGGCATGGGCGGATCGAGCGGGAGTCCGGGCCAGGGGCCGCCGTTTGGCGCACCGCCGGGCGGACCTCCTGGGTCAGGTCGCTGAGTCTGATATTGGGGGTTGAGAGTTGTTTGGGTCTGTTAATTAGGGAATCGGTGCGATTAACAAGCTTGTCGAAGCATCAATTGGGCCCTTGGTTTTGTTGTCTCTGCTGTGCCTACTTCATGTGGGCGGTGTCAAGGAGCTTGCTTGGTCGAGTGAGGGCAACGGGAAGACAGGCGGACAGGATGGAGTGGATGGTGCGCCATCAAATCTTGCAATAGGAAAAGACGAACGACTGACATTTAGTCATCTGCCCTTCGAGCACTTCCCAAGGAGAAAAACCACGCGACTCGGAATGAAACTGCCAATGAGTCCACGAAAGCTACTCCATTCTCAGCAAAATGTCCCATCTAGGCCATTGCTCAACACGTCCAGGAAGCCCCGTCTCTGTCCCTTTGCTCCAGAGCATATAAACGTGTCCACTGAAACAGTCTGCTACAGACCAGTATAATCTCATCATTCTGGCATTTTCTATCAACAGCGATTGGAAATCATATAGCGAGGAATGCTCCTTCATCGACTATTCAGCTGATCATGCACTCCCCCGTCGAGATGCGATACACACACACATCCTCACAGCGAGAGACTAGCCTTGTTGCCGAACCGTAACTTCCCAGCCTTTTTAACTTCATCTCCATCTTCAGCGGGGAGAGTCGTCGGCGTATCCGTCGTCGAGCTTTTCCCCTGGCTCGCTTCTCCCTCCGCAGTAGCTCTCCTTGCCCTGCGCCTCTTTTGTGTTTCCGTAACGAGAAAGATTTTACATAAAGTTCGGTGTAGTACGGTTGTTGTACCAATTCACGGGTCGTGTACAAATATAAATACACAGCCCACGGCCCACGGCCTACGGCCTACAGCCTACAGCCTGCAAACCACAATAGACCATCCACCCGCCCATTCATTCATTCTCAATCCACGCAGAGTTCACACCCTATCCATCCACCCTCCCCACTCACCCGTCCCCGTCCACTCAGTACTCACCTCACCTCACCTCCCCTTCCCCTCCAACCTCCCCATCCCCTCCTCCGCATTCCTCACGCCCTCCTGAAACCCAATCTTGCGCGCCAGCCTCCGTGCCTCTTCATACCTCCTCCGCGCCTCATCCACCAGCCCCTCCATCTCCGCAAACTCGGCCAAATTATGCGTCGCCACCGCGCAGCCCACATCGCACTCCTCTGTCCGATCGGTGGGTTTCACGCCGGCGCACACGGAGATGGCGCGCTCGGACCAGGCGCGCGCATTGGATATGAGGGCTGCTCGGGAGGTTGGTGGGGCTGAGGTCGGGGCGGTGGCCGTGGTGGCCAGAGATGAGGAAGAGGGGGAAGAGGAAGGAAGGGTTTGTGAGTGGGAGTTGGTTTGCTCGGGCAGGGTTTGTGACAGGCTGGCTGCTAGGTTGTTCATGAGGATGGCTGTGTGGCATGATGAAGGGGGCGAGAGGGTGATGGCGCGCAGGTACAAGGGACTTGCGAGGGAGTGTTTCGATATCGATTCGTAGTGGTTTGCGAGGGCTGTGAAGGGGTGGGTTGTTAGCTTCTGGAAGACGGAGTGGAGAGGAGAGGGGTGGATAGGGGATGGGTACAAGGGAGAGGGAGAAGAGGGGAGAGGAGAAGAGGAGAGGAGAAGAGGGAGAGGAGAAGAGGGAAAATCTCACATTCTAAGGTGCCCCCAAGTTCCTCCGCTGACAGCCACTGGCCCTCATCTTCGTCCTTGACTTGCGCTAGCTCGCGTCGCTGATGCTCCTTGAGCGCCAGCTCGACGCCCTGGCTGAGCACGCGCTCCGCGGACGGCAGGTCGTTGACGTACGGGTTGCTGTACAGCTCGCCCAGCTTGACGCAGGTGCCGACCGCTTTGCCCAGCACCCTCGTCCTTGCCTTTCTGAGGTTTTTGATCTTGGTCCCTTCATCTTCCTCGTCACTGCTCTGCTCCCCGACCTGACTGCTCGTGGCAATGGACGGAGCTCCTCCCGCAGTCTGGGCATCGCACCAATCCACGAATCGCAAACAGTCCGCCCTCACAATGTCCAGAACCTTGACCGCCTGGCTGAAGTTGTTCGTCCGCTCCAGCATGCCCGCTGCGCTGAACTTGATTCCCAGCACCTCGTCGCTGAACGGGTGAAGTCGCGACCCTTCTTCTTCTGCAGCCTGCAGCGCTTGTCGGTAGTAGTCCCACGCCTTGGTTGGTTGCACGTCCTGCGACGAGTAGTACAGCGCGCGCTTCAACTTCTTGGCCACGGGTTCGGGGAACGTGTGGTCGATCGGGACGAAGTAGGTCATGTATACCCAGGTCACGGCGAGAGCGGCACTGCATGTTGCAAAGAAGCTGTGGAGAGATTGTGTTAGTCCATGGGTCAGAAAGCGGACTGCGCAGGAGTAGGTGGGAGGCGTACGCTATGATTGCAGTTGGCAACGCAATTGGATTGCTCTGTCGCAATGCTTCGAGACGCTGCAGGAGAGTCGAGCCGCCCTCGTGGACGCGACGGATGGGTTGCTGCCACGATGGTGGATTTGGGAACAGTCGTCGGGGTAGAGGAGAGGGTCGTCGTTGTGTGAGATGATGTCGTGATGTGAAGTGGCGACGGCCGAGGCTCTGCTCAGCTTGCCAAAGGCATGTTGACGAGGATGCTGATGTTCGCGGCGGTGCGAGAGGGAATGTGAGTCGTTTGGACGAGGTCAGACGTGCCTGTAAGCTTGATGCAGTGAAGCGATTCATTGTCAAAGTTGTACACGAAATGAGCGTCGCCACCTGGTGAGTATCATGTACTGAATGAGCAATAAATTATTCAGAGCTTCGACGGATATTCCGTGTCGACGGAGGCGGCTCCGACAGCAGCTCAACGTCACTGACAGGCCAAGGGTCAGGAGTGCGCTCCGCAAAACAGACCTCAATACATGTATCATTGCTGAGAGATGGATTGATTAGACAGTATTTTCAGATACCTGACTATTCAAGTACTTTGCTCAGTACTACGTCGTGTATCATGCGCTATAAGTGTGCGAATGACTCCATGTCTAGCCTTCCAGCAACTAAAAGTCTTCTCACACACAAAATCTGGGGCGACTTGGACCTTTGGCCCACTGCTTGCTAGCTCGTGCTGGAGTGGCGATTTGCATCATAAATGTGACTGCTCTTCTTACGCAACTTTGCAATTGGTCGACATGGTCCAATGCATGGTTGCTGCAATGTCTTTACAAGCTGAAAGTCTATGATGACAATAATTCAATGAATCTCATGAACTCTGCTTCAAAATTTTCTCCTTTGTTGGTGAAGGGACCAAGTCTGCTGCGCTTGAGCCGTGATTCACACGTGGAAAGTCATGTGTGATTATCTCTGAAATCTCAATCGCCAATGCCTTAGGCGTTTCTTCCATTCTAGTCTGTGAAGCTACATCATTAGTCAACATATGTGCGAAACCGGCCACAATCGCGAGCCCACGTGCGTAGACTGTGCGAGCACTGATGCAATACCCTAGCTTGGCTGCAATCGCGTACCCATTGCTTCAGCCCGACGAGACTTGAACTCTTTCAGTGAAAATTTGGTCCTGTTGGTCTTGAGTGATCAATACTGTGGCAATAAATGTGGGATGTCTCCTCTGTCTTCTACTTCGCTATGTCTCCAATCCATGATCAAGCCTTTTTCCTGCCAGTGAACACTATGGCACGGCATGTCCATTGAGCCCCATCCTTGATATCCTGCATTGATTGCTCCATCCACTGTTCCCTACTCACATCTGCAACCTTCACACCAAGATCCTCTCTGACCCTCATCATGCTCCAGACTCCGATGAGGCTCGCTGTCGCCCAGTTCTGTCTCACCTTGCCTCCATCATCCCCTCGATCAATGACAAAGCCGTCACAGCCGACGTGCTCTAGGCCACCGACCTCAGGATCTGCCATCAAAGCGTCGAGGTTCATGTATCCATACATCATCGCCTCGGCTCTATCATCAGGGATGAGGACGCGATTGAACCGACCGAGATTGGGCACACGAGGCGGACGCCATTGAGACTGATCAGACTTGGCACTCAGAGACTGTTCCGCTGCTCCCAATGGAGCGACAGGACGCAGCGTCTGCCTGATGGCAGCTGCCCTGTCATCCTCGACCCATTGCAGCCAACCACCCGGCTTCAGCAAAGTGATGATGTTCCGCAAAACAGGAGCCCACTCATCCAGCCTCATGGCGGCCTGAATCCATCGAATATGGACGACGTCAAAATACCCCAACCAGCGATTATCGAACGGCTTCTTAACGTCGGCAATGTGGAGATTGATGTTCGCAGGCAAAGAAGCTCGATCTGGAAACATTGCGTCCGACAGATCGAAGCCATGAAACTCTGCGGAGGGATTCGCAGCGGCAAGCTCGCGCATCCAGATCGTCGTGCCGGTGCAAAGCTCTGCGATTCTCGCGTTGGACGTGGGTATCGATACCTCAGGGTGGAGGTAGTAGCCCTGGCAGGCGGTGATGCATCTGTGCTGAAGCTCAAGACGCTCAGCCTCGCTCGAATCGCGTGAGATGATGTAGTTGTCCGCTGGCTCCGACATGGTGACAGGCAGGCTCCAACTTTTGAATGCTTGCTACACAAATGATTCTTGAGGAGGAAAAGAAACTCGCTCCCGGCTAGGACGTTTCGAGGGACGACTTACTCATCACAAAAGTCGGCGGCATTGGTGGGATCTACTTGAATTGGTTCTTCTTACCTAGGTATTTCCTCAACTCTGGTTTCAATAGAGTTTCATGCTAACATCTTACCATTTCAGGGCTCATTTTGGTGCGATGCTTCGCAGAAGCTTCACCCGCCGTGGTCCCTACCGTCTAGTATTCGCCGCTATCGGAGCTAAGCGGTATCACCCTCTCCGCACCGCACCGCAGCTGAGAACAGTCAGATCAGCGAAATATATGAGTCGCTTGTTGATCATCATGGCAGAACCATGAATGATCTGAGATAGCAGAGTTGCAATGTGAGCAACTCATGGGTCCTCAGCTGAGTCCTTTGCTGGGTGGATTCAGGGCTGATGGCCCCGCCCTGCGTCCTGGCTCGTCTTGACATAAGACGTGGAGATGTGTGCAGAGGGTACGGATTCAGTGGATGGGAAGACGCCTCTGGTGGCTATTGCCTGTCACTTTGAGAACACTCATTTGAATTCCTCCGATGGAATTTGGTCCTGAGGACCTCTTGTTCCCATTTTTGTGTCTCCTTGGTGGTCCTGAGTCCCTCAGCCATCCTTAGAAGACGGACTAAATGTCCTTCCCTTCATGCCACCTTTCCCAAAATCACTGTCACTTGTCATGCACAAAACAGATCGCTGCTTGGACATACCATGCAGCAGAAGCTGTCACCTCCTGTTCAAGATGTATGGTCAAAAGAGTGGACTGTCTCACCGCCTTGCCTTGTCCTGTCCTGTTTTGAGGCATTTGAGTAAATATGAGCATTTAGCAAACACATCTCTACACATGTCGTGATAGAACCAGTCAGAAACGTGACTTGTCTCATCCTCTTGTCTTGTCCTGCCCTGTTATGAGGTATTTGAGTAAATATGAGCGTTCAGCAAGCACGTCTCTGCATATGACGTGAGAGAGCCAATCAGCGATTCTGACAAGTGCGGTCCAATTGGCAAGCATTGCCCGACTTTGCAAATCGCAGCAGAGCCGGTGAGACCGTGTTCGCCCGATGGTGGCGCCTTTGCTGTCGCCGTCACCGGACTGGGCGACAGCTTGAGGACTGTGGCCCGAAGGCAATCGCTGGCGGCGGCGACTCATGCTGCGATTGAGCTTCACGACAATGAGCGATGGACCGTACCAAGGAAGCGATTGTCATTCTCTGTCACGCATACATCCGAGGCCTACCTTTGGCTTCCTACCTGAGGAGCCTCTTCCTACCCATGTTGGGAAGAAGAGAGACCAAGCATCCACCGCTTGCCTCCAAGGCATCATCATCTCCCTCATGAACAACTTGACGGAGGTACAGCTTCGGCATCTTGCCTGAGAAGCTACCTCTTATCCATGTCAAGAAGGAGAGAGGCAAATCATCCACCGCTTGCCTCACAAGCATCATCTCTGCCTCACGAACAACATCACAACGGCAAAGCTCCAGCTGTGCGCCATACCAACTTTCATCTGCCAGCACCCAGACGGAAGTTTCGACCCGTGCTCACGAAACAACAGGAACCTGGATTCCTCACGACCCAGCCGACTCGACTCGAGCTCGTTTCTTCGATTCTCGCCACCAGCGTACAGCTGTCGCTAACAGGCGTCACTTCACCAAAAACCGCCGATGTACATGTCAGCGTACATCACGACATACACCGCGGTGTACATCACGCCATACATGTTAGCACACATGTCGATGTACACCGCGATGTACGCAACGATGTACGTCGCCAGCCAGCTGTGTTGCGACGTACATCGCGACACACACACACACCCAGACACCCCGATACTCAGCCTCATACATCGCGACACACGCAGCGATGTACGCAACAAGGCACCCAACGGTGTACGTCGCAACATACTCGGCGGCGTACATCGCGACATACCGAGGTATGTAACCCAACACCGTACATCGCGACATACTCGGCGACGTTCAGTGCAGCGTACATTGCAACATACTCGGCGATGTACGCTGCACTGTATGCAATAACATACCTCTCGCCATACCAAGCGTGATACACAGCAGTGTACACAGCGACGTACACAGCGACATACCGCGCTCGGTACTCGGCGTCATACATCGCGACATACCTTGTGGCATGGGGAGAGATGGAGAGCCGGCAAATTGATCGATGACAAGGGCTGGCGGGTTTGGGCGGGTGTGTGAGGTTGAGGGTTCCTGGCGTTTCTGGCGTTTTGGCGTCTTGGGCGAGACATGACTTGGGGTGTGGTGGTTCATAGCTGCACGTTAATGAATCACGCATTTATGGTCATCTTCTTGCTCTCTCTTTGATTTTGTGACAGTGTTTGATTTCGTTTTTCTGTCAAGACCTATCGACCTGATGTATTTCCTTTCACCATGCCGCTGCCTCCTTCCTGCCTGTTCAATTCACCTGCCGCATGCTACTCTGCAGCATCAACGCGAGGAACTCGATATCCAGGCGGAATATGATACTGGCCAGGACACCTCCCCTCCGCGCAGCCCTGCAAGTCACAGCGGCCATACAGCCGACAATAGCACTCTGCCGCTGACGGACAAGCTCGTCGGTTGAGTTGATGCAGATCCACCAGCCCACTCCCCTCGCTGATCCCGCCCTCTCCCTCGTCATTCCGAGACGGCCCGAGGAACAGAATGTGCCAGACATACGACAAAATCCTGCCCGCAACTCTGTCATCAGCTGGCGCGCCGCCTGCCGCTTCGCTGTCAAGCAGCCACTGACGCAACGCAACGTACTCTGCGCGCGAGTGCTGGTGGATCCGAGCCCGAGATACGGCGAATTGAGCGCAGCACTGGGAGCGCAGAACATCGGATCTGCTCAGCAGTGTTCGGTGGAGCTTTTGGGTATCAGCGTCGCCTCCAAATAGCGTGGCCAAAGCGGCGGGGAGCGCGGCATCGCTCTGCCAGCGACCGCTTCTGGGTCCGAGTTTCGCATTGAATTGGACTTCGAAGCCGGCTTGGGGCGGCGTGCTCGGGTCGCAGGTGCTTGCGCTCCAGTCGCAGCGTAGGTTGTGGTAGCCATGTGGTTCGAGCGCGGCTGAGAGGTTGAGCGACGAGAGGAGGGGCTGGTTGTCCCAGTCGGTGGCGTCGTTGTGCCAGGCGAGTCGCGATCCGTGGATGAAGACGGCGCCGGAAGGAGGAATGTGCGAGTAGTTGTCGATGAGAAAGGTGAGGTAGGCCATGGTTTCGTGGCCGCGGTTTCGAGGCACTTGGAGGTGCGACGATGGGGTTGCTGGAGTTTGGTCGGACTCGTAGATGCAGATGTGATATTTCTCACGTAGACTCAGGAGCCAGTCTGTCGATCCGTCGGCGGAGACGTGTGAGACGACAAGAGCAGGCTTCTCGGCGCCTGAGATTCCAGAGCCATCGAGTCCGGGACAGACGCCATTGGACGATGGGAGGTTCTTTGCTGACGTCTTGTACTGGACCCGTCCCCAGGCGTAGAGTGAAGGTGAGGAAGACTGTGAATGGGACTGAGAAGAGCTTGGGTGACCGGTGTCGTTATCGTAGCTGTCAGGAGAGCGGCCGAGATACACGATCAAGAAGAGTGCAGATAAAAAGACGATGCCATGAAGCAGTGTTCTCCTCGAACGTCGTATCATTTAGTGGCTGGTCACCTACCATGAGGTTTGAGTGGACTTGGACAAATGTCATGTACCTGCCGAACAATTATAATACTCTTGCTGCTCATCTGTCAAATATCCACACGGGGCTTCGCCTTCTTCCTCTGCTGAGATTGAGACATCTCTTTGTAGAGGAAAGTGCAGGGACAGGTTGATATAGCATCAGTCGAGCGATCTTGCCCAACTTTTGTCGAAACGACCTGCCCAGGAGCAGACACTTCGTTGCCAAGCATTGTGCGTCAATAGTCTCCATCGACAACCAAACACAAAATGTGCAGCTCAAGAAAACTGAGGGAAAAAGAGACAGAAGAACAGCTCATATTGACCACACAGACGAGCCGATTTGCCGTTCAAGTCCTTAGTGGATGGGGAATATGAGTTCAGGACTCTTACCAAAGTAGAGTGAGGATCCACAGTTTCAAGATTGTGGAGGAGTGGGATCTATAGCAGGGATAGGCACAATTTCGCCATGTGACGAGCGAGAAAGAACATGCGGATCAACATGGCTAGGGTCTCATTTGACATCAAATTGCGCATTTCTGGCAGGTTTGCATGGGTTGGTGATGGGACAGAGCAAGCGTGACTCCACAGCGGTTCTCGCCGCGCAAAGTATCAACGCGTCGGCCAGGGCTTAAAAGCCGCATCCAATTCCTGGCGGTAAACAGCCTGAGCCACGCTTGACGCCACCCACATGCCTTGGCAGCTTTTCGAAAGTCAGCTTACCATCTGGTCTGTAGTTTGCCAAGCACGCACAGAATTCACATGAAGCTGTGGCGACATGCGTATTCGCATAATTGATCAGTATTTGAAGAACAGCAGTTGATAGAATACCTTTGATCGTCACCGAGAACTGTGTATTTCGCTGCTTTTGTGAGGGATATTCTCCGCTATTCAATCCTTGGCAAATTGCACTGGAAACCTGTGCAACGAGCTTGCGTATCGCATTCCCTGTCTCATCCGAAATCAATGTCCGCAGATCTTGTCACTTCAAGACAGAGGCTGACGTCTCACGGTATCTGTCGCTTAGTCATTCTTGTCTACAGGAAAGACACAGCTGCGTCAGGAGTTGGTGATACTGCACGGACCAGTCTGTCGTGTGCATGTGGACGCGTCACAGGACCAGCTGTGTCTCACTGCAAATCAGGGGTGGTTCAAGGAACAGTCAGGTAAGCATGCGCACTCAGTCGTCATTCAAATAGTCTTCAATGAAGCAATATTGATTAGGTATCGCATGCTCTTAGGCATGATATCATTAAGGATAGTTCTGTCGGGTATCTAAGGATCGTCGTGTCACTAGTGCTGTGATGTCGTGCAGTCATTATGATTATAATGGTCTTTTGAGTCTTTCAAACGCCTCGTGCGGCCATCAGCCCGGTCTTCGGGCTCCACCATCCATTACTGAGGCCTCCTCTCATCTTCGAATTCTCCTAGTCTGAGCCCAACCCTTAAACAAAAACGCGCTTGACGGTGGCCTTGCTGCAGCTAGGGTTCTGAGGAGCGGCGTTGCCGTACACCCAGGCGAGGTTCTCGTAGGTGTAGCCCTCAAAGTCGGTGAGGCAGACGTACCAGTTGTACAGGGCGCGAGTGTTCTGGTCGTCCTTGGGCGGCGAAACGGTGTCATCGTAGGCGGTCTGCACGTTCATGAGGTCGCTCTCATCAAAAGCAACGTATGTGTACTCGTCGGCCAGACCGAACATGGGCGTGCCGACGTTGGTCGATGGGTCAACAGTGAAGCCCATGCCCTCGTTCTCCTGCACCGGCTCAGAGGGCAGCGTCCAGGTCAGTACGCCGGGCACGCTGTCACCAGGCACCTGAGCTTGTTGGCCCTCTGTAGTGTTGAGGTTGAAGGTGGAAGCGCCATCAAGGCAGAGGGTCTCGATGCCAGCACCAACATGGCAAGCGCCGAGTGTGCTGCCGTTGTACTTGCCGTCAGCGGTGGTGACGGTGAGGTTGAAGGGCGCCGACACGACGGTCTGAGCAACTGCCGCGCCGCCAAGGGCAAGGACGGAGAGGGCTGAGGTGGTGAACTGCATCTTGAATCTGGTTTGATGAAGACGAATTCGTTGGAGGTATACTCTCAAATTGCGTGAATTTGGTATGGCGCGAGAAAGTCGAGTGCAAGGTGATGAGAGCTGAGTGATAATGCAGGAAAGAGAGCTGCGTCTCCGTCGAGTTTTATATGCTCAACATGTCCTTGCATGCTGGATGAAGGCCGCTCAAAGGATCTCCATGGCAAAGGTACTGACATCCGGAACAGGCTCCTCTCGGCGCAGATCCTCTGGCTACACGAGGTCCGCCTGGGGCCCGTGAGAAGGTGGAACCGTTGAACCACATCCACGGACGCTTTGGCGCCACCTTCGTCGAATCGAACCCTGCACCCGAAGCATGCTCAAACAGCCAGCTGAAATGTTAGGACAAGTGCGTAGCCCATCACCCCGGTCGATACAAAGCTCGTCATGTGATGCAATGATTAGCTTGCCGTATCCCACACCTGTATCCACGACGAACTCGTAAGCAAAGAGCCGCTGCATGCTTCTCCAAGTCGGAGAAGTACGAGATAGCAAATGAACAGTATAGTAATCAAGACATCTGCTTTGGGCAAGGCAATGTTATGGTGTACCAGCAGCAGCAGCCGCATGTACTTGTTGCTTCTGGCTTCGCACCAGTTTCGGGCGGGAGACCCCATATTGAGAGACAGTTTGGGTATGGACGACTGCTCTTCACCTCGTGTCCATGCCGTCATGTCGCCGATCCTTCTAAAATTCGCCCAACCGCAGAAGTGCCGGCCAAAAGTGTGCTGATCCTGCCCAAGGGACTCTCCTCCCATGGGCCGCCCGAAGGCTTCAGTGGAGCAAAGCGAGGACGCACGAATTGCACCAAAACGCAAGTCAGAAGGCAGACTGGCTTTCCTGCAGGATTCAACGAGCTTCCTAATCAACGACACAGATTCCATAATGGGGCTCTCGTGTCGGCACGTTCGTTGCATCGGTCACATTGGAGGTGTTGGAGTCAAAAAAACATTCACATAATTCAATCATCATCTGCGTATAGCGGAGCAAAGTGTATCTCTCGCTTGTACATTTTTTCATTTTAGCTCTTCGTCCGAGCCTGTTTGTGACTTGCTGCTGAGCATGGTCAGACTAGTAGTGGTGATTGATTCCATTTTAAAAAAAAAAAGATTTGAAAGTTGAAAGCTCAAGGGCAACTCGAAAGTGTGGGGCGGCGGGTCGAGGAATTCCCACGGGCGGTGGTGGCGCTGGCGGGATAATCGGCACGGTAAGCGATACATTCGCTTGGGACGCCATCGTGCCTTCCGCTTTTGAGCCTTTTGGACCTTCTACCTCACTCCGACTTGACATCATCGTCCACGCGATTGTGGCTGCCAAGCACCAGCTCTCGGACATGGCGGCATTGGAGTTAACACCGAGACACTTGAATGAGTGTCGAGAAGAGTTAAAATTCTTCATCACCAGCACCATAGCAACGTACCTAGGTAACTGGAAAGGAAGCTGCTCGTCAGCCTGGTTTAGGAATGCACCGAATGAGAGCCTTCCATGTATATCGCTTCGACTTGACCTTCAAGAATGTCTGATCGGCTCCTCCTGAAATCTGAGAGCGAGTTTCATGTAGATTCAAGAACTCACGTATTTGTCCTTTGTAGAAAGTCTCACAAAACCAAAGACTTGGATTGGTGAAAAAGATGCTCTCAAACGCAAGCACCGTGGGCGTCTCAGATGTTCGAAATTCAGATGAGCAGACTCAAACATGGGTGCAGGTGCGGGTTTCCACTGCTGCCGAGCTATGAGCCACTGCGGATCAGAAAGCTTGAGGGTCCACTGATTCACGCTTCTCGAAGATGATGCCCGGGCGACCAGCCCCACAGCATCACCCTTGGCAAAACTGGAGGCCTCCTCCCCCTGACCCCACTGTTGAAAGCTTGGGGTATTGCGACCGCCGTGATGGGCTATTGCACGGCTGAGTCGTCACTTCCAGCTTTCTCTGAACCTATCAAGCTCCTGTTTGAGCTGCGTTGTCTCCCTACTGTGTCTGTCAGATCTGTGAAGAGAGGTTGTTTACGATACCTGGTTAGGTTCAAACATCTTGGGCTAAGCCGAACATGGCGGGCGTGGATCAACATCACGATCCCAATGTTGGGAGTGACTACTTTGAGAAGATCGGACTGAAATATGAGCAAGGGTTTGGCCACAACGAGGGCCAAATTCAATTTGTGCAAGAAAGCTTGACTCGTCTATCAAAACTTGCAGAGGCAGCAGAGCCGACGGCTTCGTCGGCAGGCCTCTCGGTTCTGGACGTTGGTGTTGGCACGGGAAAGCCGACTGCCGCCATGGTCGTCGCCGCAGGCCACCAGCTGCATGGGATCGACTCATCATCAGTCATGGTGGATATTGCGAGGCAACAAGTGCCCGAAGGCACATACGAAGTGGCCAACATGCTCGAGTTCAACCCGACCAAACCCTTTGACGCCGCCTTTGCCATCTTCTCGCTCTTCCAGTTCACAAGCGAGGAGATGGATCGTGTGGCCGCGCGATGGGGATCTTGGGTGAGACCGGGCGGCTACATCTTCATCGGGACCATGGCGGCGGAGGAGTTCGGACCAGGGGCCTTCACGCCAGAGAGGGACGCCAAGGCGACGCCTGGCTACATCGTGCAAAAGTTCCTTGGCGATAGGAATCGCATGCTGTTGTACACCAAGGACGGATGGTCTGAGCTACTCAAGCGAGGAGGCTTTGAGTTGGTGGCAGAGACCATCGCTCCGTTTCAGCCGCCACCGGACCTCGATTCTGACTGGGAACCCCACTATTACATAGCTGCCAGAAAGCTAGCTGTAGATACAACTTGAATGATACAAGCGAGCAATGCTAGGTGCGTAGCACAGACATGGCTCAGAAATCGCCCTCGCACAGACAGGCATACATGGACAGATCCACGTGATAGAATGTGCCCACCTGGACGAGTCAAGTCTTCTTTCACTTGAATTCTGCTGTCCCACTCTTGATATTGCTCAAGATTTCTATTCGTATCAAGATCTCACTTTGAAGACCAAATCTCGAACGTTGTCATACGATCGTGACAGAGCTCACCCCGGCTCATGGGTAGGCAAATTGTTGAGAGAAGTTCGAAGCGTCGGCCGGATCCCAGCCATCTCTGACACCGTTCGCAATCCACTTCTTCGCGTCATCACGTTCCAGACCGTGGACCTCGACTGTGACATTTCTCATCCCTGACACTTTCGGGGCAAGATGGTGAATAATGAAATTATCGAACAGTACCGGAAAACCCTCTTCGCCATCGACATAATAGCCGTCGAAGCTGGGCTGGAATCGCAGGATCAGCTTGCGAAGCTGTGGAAAAGCCATGGACATCGCATTCGGCTTCAGATGATCAAACAATTGGATCCAGTCGTCAAAATCAACTTCGAGATCTATGCTTTGATTGGTTGCTCCCCAGAGGACAAGGTCGCTCATGACGCAAAAATTGATTGACAGAGCACTGACAAGATTTGAGTTGCCGCAGAGGTCGACTCGATACATGAGGTCTACCAAATCGTGTGGGTGATAACAGTTCAACATGACCATCTTGTGGTACTCTGGCATTGCCTCTCTGTAGATGCGGCGCGATGCCAGCATGAAAGCTGTTCGATTGTCGAGAGGGACCTGCTCACCGGCTCTAATCATTTCCACGTCCTCCTCACGCAGACTGTTCTCCCATGACAGGTTCTGCTTGGCCAGTGGGTATGACAAGATATGCAATCGAGGTCCGAGTTTTGGCGAATCCCAGTTATCTGGCAAAAGCCAGGGCTCTTCTGACCAGATGTCAATCGTACGAGCATCGTGTGTGACATGTTCTGTTCTGAGGTCCACGTCAGTTCGACCTACGCGCAATCATGCAAGCTGACAATTCGCGGCTGATTTCAGACTGTGCTCACCTCACTGTAGGATATCGGTGCCTGCGAGCTCTACAGGCGCTCCGCCAGCTCCCTTTGAGCATGTCCTCTGTAGGCACAGTCATGACTGCCTGGTATATCAGCAAGCGAATTTCGGCTGGCAGGTCCCAGAATCCCGTAAAACGGCCAGAACTGCTGACGCTCTGCATTGCGTCGCTGGAAGACATTTCTCGCCTCTGACAAAGCCTGTGTAGTTCGATATTGTGAGGAAAATGTGAGAAAAGTGATGGTGGCAACACTCCGAAACCGAGCAATTGTCGCAGCGGTATCAGCTTTTACTGCCCCGTTTGGAAGTTTGCAGCGCGGTATCCACGTATCAGATAAGTCTGAGAGTGCACAACTCATCATTTATTCAGGAAGCCTGACAGTCATTCTGTGCAGGAACCTCGCCTAAGACTGATAGGCTGAAAGGAGGCTGTGCATTTGGCTCAGGCTGCCAGTGGGATCACAAATGAGAGGAGACGCGGCCGTCTTCCGAATCTCCGGTGCACCTCTGATCAGCAAATTGAATCACCACGCCTGATTTCATTCAATAGAGGTAGCATCTTCATCAGAAGCAACAAGACCGACGACTTTCTTCGACTCTGAGTCTGGTTGATTGTACTGAAACGGAATTCCTTCGACTAGATTTGCACGTCGCACCTCGCTGAATGGAGCAAGCATGCGTCTCAGCATTCCACACGACTGTGATAAAGCTTAGACATTTGCCTAAACATCAGACGTTTACAATGTTATCTTGGAAAAGGTGATCTCAAGTAGAGTGGATCGAGCTGTCGCGTCGCGTTACGTCCCGTCAATTTTTGGCGTAGCGGCTTAGTCCCTGGAAAATCTCTCTCGAAGTACTACCGACAGATTTTTTTGTCATGATGGTATACGGCTGTTTGCACCTGCGAAAAGCGATTGGGAAAGGCTCCAGAAATGTACCTCATTTACTCGAACTTCAAGCATGTCTGCTAACGATTTTGAAAGCTCAGCTGTGTGACACTCAAGCTTGTATTCTTTCCCTTTGATTGAATCTTCGAGAATTCAACGAAACGCCGTCTGCCTCAGTGTCATCTGTCATTTGAAGCTGTCTTTATAAGACCTGTAGATCTGAATTGTTGAGTAGCTGAACAAATGTTTCTCGCCTCCGTATGGCAGCCTTGCTGGCAGTATTCACAACTCTCAAATTCTTCATGTTACACACTCCTAAAAGTCGGCTCTCAATGTTTTACCCACTCAACCACAAGTCTCTGCGCACTTTTCTCAGCGCTCCTGTTTATGATGCGTGGGTAACATGACATTTTTCTGATAGCAGCTTGAGGGTGTGTTGTCGAGGAGACTGTTCGATATATGTGTATATATATTATATACTGTCCCAGCCTCCACTTGAAGTAGACTTCCTACACTCATCAAGCAAACTGTCATACCTCTCTTCAAACAACGAAAGCTATTATTGAAACTCACAATGTCTCAGTCAGACGAAAGCGCGGCCGGCCGCCAGTTTCCTAAGTTTTGGGAGCTCCCAGCGGAGCTTCGTGTCCAAATCTATCGTAATATTCTTACCGAGCCGACAGAAAGTACGTTCAAAAGCTGGTGGAGCCACTATGCTGCCACCATTGACACACATATCTACCCAGTCTTGAGAGCACGATGCGCGACGCCTGAGGAAGACTCCGTCAATATCTGGCTAGATTCTGTGAGACCACCTCGGTACCATTTCAACCCATACTCTCAGAATGAAATGGAAGGAGATGGGACTCAACGCGAGGGCACTACGAATAGCTGCCAAACAAGTATCCTACGACATCCCTTTTGCTGGAAAGATTGCATGCGGGAGAAAGAGCCGGGATCGGAACACACAAGCCTGGCAAGGTGTGGTCTGTGTCAAACATACGACGACCAGGCGAATTTCATGCTGGCATCGCGCCGTACCTACGACGAGGCAGTACCCGAATATCTTCGGCGGTTACAACTGACCTGCTTCGATCCTGGTGACTTGGTAGACATCATCCAGCGCATCGACGCTTGTGGTCATAACGAATTTGTCAAATCGATCGCTATCAACTTCACCTTTGACGAGTTTGACTACAATTTCGCTTCTTGTCCTACTCCAGTGATGAATTGGACCTGTTGGACCGAATTCCTCAAGGCCATAAAGCCAAACGCTCTATTGGTAGCCTTTCCCAAACTACGCAGCTTGAAACTGCAGTTTTTGCCTGTTCATAAAGGCCTTTCACTGAGCTTTGAGCGAATTGACGAAGCAGCGCGGACAGAGTTCGAGAAATTCATCACGACTAGCTTTGCGCCAAAGTTCTCGGGTATGGGCGCTGTGTCGGTTGAGGTTACGGGTTTGCGGTCTGAAAGTTTGAGCAGGTGGATTGAGGATGGCGTCCGGAGCGGCTGGTAGCCGAATCACTGCATATAGGAGCGCAGCTGAGACGCTGCAACTTGTGTCTGGCAAAGATGGTAACGATTGCTCAACTGGCCCGTGAATGAGCCAAGACTTATCAGGCTGAGATGGCTCCAAGCCTGAAAAATGCACCCATCAGACTTAATTATAAAATCAGAACAATTCATATTCTCATCTACAGACATTAAACCACACCCTCTTTCCAAGTGTTTCATATCCTCTAGGAGTAGTTGATCCAATCCGCACGAATCCTTGGTAGATGTGTCAAGTTTGCCCGAACAAGTAGTTAAAAGAAAGCACCTCCACTGCAATAGATCTTTCTGAGATGCTGTGACACCAACCGCATGTTGCATCGACAGTGTCCGATTCTTGGCCGGATGGGAAATGAATACCTGGGTAGCTGAGTGAACGTGGACATTTGAACGTTGCCGTCAATCGTGGAGGTCGCCCTTCCAACAATCGAGCTATCCGGAAAGTCATCCCGAAGCTTCAGCACGTCTTTACGTCACCTCAGACGAAAGCTGCACGCAGTTGCATGCGCTTACGGAATTCATGTCCGCATCATTTGCTCAGTTTGAGAATTGGCGACAACTTGAACTTCCAAGTTCGTCATAATGTGATTGTATGAAACTTTGGAAAATACGAGCGGCGTGAAGGGTTCGGCAGTAACCGTAGCATCCAGTCAAAATGTGTGGCAGGTACGCGTTGAGCATGGTGAGTTCCCATCTCCCGAACACCAAACGCGACAGCTGTTGATCAGATGAAAGCGTGCCACTTTCGTCAGACATCGCATGCGAGATTGGGGCATGGAGGTCGACGACGACTTGCAGGACGATGATGTTCGTGAGACGTACAACTTTGCTCCGGGATACCGTGGCATGGTCTATCGAGCCGACACGCCTCCAAGCGGCGCCAGAAACCACTCCGGTGGTGAACAGGACTCGGCCGAACACAGCGCTAGTCATGGTGAGAATGCAGCTGATGCTACAGAGGCACTTGAGAGTGGTGTGGACGATGATGGTAGCAATGGTAGCCACGAGGCGAGTGGCAGCAAGCCGGGAAAGTATCGGCTCCAGGCGATGCAGTGGGGTCTGATTCCCTTCTGGACCAAGCGAGACCCAGGCTTCGGCAGCATGATCAAGACCATCAACTGTCGGGACGACTCCCTAGCGCAGCAGGGTGGCATGTGGAACACCATGAAGCGCAACAAGCGATGCATCGTGCTGGCGCAAGGGTTTTACGAGTGGCAGAAGAAGGACGGCGGAAGGGTCAAGGTGCCGCACTTTGTCAAGCGGAAGGACGGTGAGCTCATGTGCTTCGCCGGGCTCTGGGACTGCGTCACGTACGAAGGCAGCGATGAGAGGCTCTGGACGTACACCATCATCACCACCGAGGTCAATCAAAAGCTGGCCTTTCTCCACGATCGCATGCCAGTCATACTCGATCACGGTTCTGAAGCCATGAAGACCTGGCTAGACCCAAGCAGGACTGAGTGGTCAAAGGAGTTGCAGTCTCTGCTCGAGCCCTATGGCGGTGAGCTGGAATGCTATCCGGTGAACAGAGACGTGGGCAAGGTGGGAAACAACTCGCCCGATTTTATTGTCCCCATTGACAGCACCGAGAACAAGAGCAACATTGCCAACTTCTTTGGCAATGCCAAGAGCAAGAAGGCTGGAGGCACAGCGGACGTGAGCAAGTCAAAATCGAGCAGCGAAACCAGAAAAGATGGCAAGACCGTCGAGAACGTCAAAGCAGAGGGGCGTGAAACGGCCGAGGTACCGCATTCGGAAGATAACGCGCCTCTACCAGTCCCAGAGCCGGCTGCAGGCAAGAAGCACGAACATGAATCTGAAGGAGATAGTGAGACAGCGGACAGCCAAAAGAAGGTCAAGACCGAGCTTTCGAGCAGCCCGAAGAAGACCACGCCGAAGGCTTCATCTCCGGTCAAGCCATCATCGCTGGGCAAGGCTTCATCTCCCGTGAAAGCGTTCGGCAAAAAGACTCGCAGTGCTACCTCTAACGGCAGCGCGTTGAAGGAAAAGCCAAAGGCGTCGGATGGCAGCCAAAAGATCACCAGCTTCTTCGGCAAGTGACGTGGATGTTGTGCACCAACTCACATGTGTTTAACCGAATGCTTCCTGCACATGAGCTGTGCGGATGGAGCCTCCTGCCTGCCTAACTCTCTGCTGAGGACGACCACAAAGATGACCCGTCGAGACAATGCCAGACACTCAGCGAGCCTTCACGACGCATTGAAAACTCGACTACCCGCTGTACAATTGATGTCAAATGTCCAAAACAGCGCAGCAAGTTGAAGCCGCATGGTTCGATGCTCAAATGTCGAGATGTGGCTACAATCACCGTTGCCCTCATCTGATTCTGGCTGCCGATCATTCATGCAGGTCAGGTCCAGGCAAGAAATGCAACATCTCACTACTGAGACGGAGACAGGCGATGCGCAAGCCCTGAAGACAGCGGCTTGGCGCTAATCAAACACGTGCAATTGATGAGAGCAAAAAGCTGCAACCTTCTCTTCCAATGCATAGAGTGCACGTCGGCAAAGTACGGGCTTGAGCTTACTGGTATGGCGTCGATGCACAAGGCACGGTAGCGCCCTCTTTCTGCTACGTCATGGCAGGAAATCATCATCTCGCGAAACTAGAAATTATACCCCTTGGCATTTGAAAATCTCTTCTGTGAACGCTTCGTGCAAAAGTTGGCGGTTTGAATTGGCTGAAGTATTCCGAACTGCCCTGGTAGCTTGAAGCTCTCAACTGCCGAAGCCAGGGCACGTGTCGATCATCTCGAGTGATGGAGAGTTTCACGCCGACACCAGGTACCCGGAACTTAGGCCAGCGTCGTTGAGAGGTCCGCCAACCCATCAGCTTCGCCGTCTTGCCGCTGACATCCCTGTCAGGCCGAAGCTTGCTTGAAAGCTACAGAGACGATCATCAAAGGGTGACTTGAACTTGGATGAATGAGGCATGAAAGCCAGAATCAGGTTTTTCCTACTGCTTGTATCTGCTTTTGCGGCAGCATAAACCTTGGATCGGCTCACAAGTCCGAGTGGAAAGTGTGCTAGAAAAATTCAAGGCGAGCCCAAGGTCGTTTCAATATGGACACGGGCCTACGTGGGCGCTCTCACCTTGAATCACGATCCTTCAGAGGCTGTAGCGGCCCTGGCTGTGGTGAAACACTTCAGCCAAACAAAAAGCTGTTGCCCTCTCGGTCCTTACGTTCAGCGCCCCTAAAGACCGTGCGATTCGGCTGCTTTACAAGCCGTAGAACCGAGAGCTGGAGGCAGAAGGAGGGGCACGTTTAGCGGGTGAGCCGCTAAGACCATGAGTTCTTAGCTGACCTGCCTCGATCAAGCCACCATTCGCACCCTCTGCACCGCCCACTGTTGCTGCCGCCGCCACCGTACAGCCGCTAATCTATTTTGACTCGATCTCCTCCACCCCCCCCCCCCTCCAAGCATCGTATCTGCCGGCCCGCAAAGGACCACCGCCATCGTCACCACCAAAGCTCGCTGGCATACTGCTCCGTCCTCCCCTCCGTTAGTTACCACAAGAACGTATTACGGGGAGAGAGGCTCGGTGGACGGGCGACAATTAGCCCGCACCCTAGTGCTTTCTGCTCATGCCTTCGATACGCCGCTGCTATCACTCTTCAGCCTCTTGGAACGTGGCAGCTGTGTGGACCGTTTCGACGCCGCCTCGTAGCCATTCCCGTGGCCACTCATGAGAGGGTGTGTGTGCTAGTGTGTGATCCGTGTGTGCCTCAGGGAAGCGTCCAGAAGGCGTCGTCGCGTGGCAGCCCACCGGTGGTGGAGGGCGCAGAGGCGAGACAGCAGGAAGCAGACAGGTGTCAGCTTTTCTTCGCCGCGCCATCTTCCGCTGGTCATCTGACACACTACCTAGGTGCAGCATAAGAGGCGGAAACAGGCACCAGTGAGTCAGCCACCAGCAACAAGAGGAAAAAAATATTTAGGATGGTCCTGGCAGAGACTCACCAAGCTATGGCTCGGGCATATCTCTAGGTACCAGCATGGAAGAATTTTAAAGCTGCAAAAAACAAGAGGGTGGTTTTGGAAAACAAAACTAACGAGATGCGTGGGAAGGAATTGAAACTCACGCATTTCTGCAAAAGCTGACAATCACAAGTCTGACAAGCATCGCCAGCCTATTCCAATTCTTCCAACCCTCCCCCCAGGGCACTGTCCCCATCAACCGCCGTCACCATGCATCATGCAGGCCAGCCACATCCCTGCTAGTCTCTCTACACCATTCACTCGACTGCAGCATATTTTATTCTGGATTACCGAGATTGCGTCGTCAGGCTGTGACTTCTTTGGCTAGTCGTTGCTTCGATCACTGGCCGTCACAACTGTGCTTCAGCCCGAATCTTGCCCCTCGCATCGTCGTTTCGGAAGAGCACGAGCACGAGCACGAGCACGAGCGCGAGACGCACACACTCACGGGCGTCAAAATTTATTTAGACTTGTCGAACCGCCCACACACCCACTCAAGCGCCCACCTACCACCCACCCTTCAGCCCAAGGCGAACACGCTCTCACACGATCGCCCCTCGGCAGTCGGCTTCGCTGCCCGGTCCACCCCACAAGCAGATCACCGTCATTCTCTCTACCTGAGAACCTCGACCACTACACTGCGACTTTTCCGCGAAACGTTATACGAGTCGGCCAAGGGGTGCGAGATAGGCTCATTCTTGAGTGCCGGAAGGTCGAGAGCTCGCATCTTCAACCCTGGTCGCCCAACCAAGCAGTGTGTGTGTGTGTGTGTGTGTGTGTGTGTGTGTGAGATTTGGGTGCACATGGTGACTCGATGTTGAAGTGTTGACGGTGTTGGGAGGAGGCAACCCTGTCCTTTCTGCTTTGACAGTAATCTTAGCAGGATTTGATAAATTCTGCAACTTCGCTCGATATCTCTCCAACGCCTGACAGACTCTTCTCCACCTGGAGACATCAGAAAAAAAAAAGAAAAAAAAATGTCTCTCTTCAGCTCGCTCAAGGTGCCTTCTGTCCAAGGTCGAAGGGCACTGATAGTGATCAACTGCCAGAAAGATGCCTTCGACCCTCAAGGTCCAACCATGGCGCCCAACCCTCCAGACTTTCTCGAGCGAATTCGGGCGGTCATCCCGCACTACCGAAAGACAGGCACAGACATCATCTGGATCAAAACCGATGTCAAGACCATCAGCACCGATGACAGCAAGCCTGGTGACGCAGTTGCAGGCGTTGCTGATGCCTCAGGCGCCACTTACGACCTTGCCAGCTACTTGCCATCCAGCATGACCACTTCCGAGCCCGGCACTGATGGGAGCCTCAGTCCTGGACGGGACCGAGACGTCCGCCAGGTCAGCGACCTCGTGCAGAAGCTTGCCATTGGCGATCGCGAGGTGCCCAAGTTTAAGAAGCACAGCCCTACCAACGATCTGGTGGATGAGCTCGTCGAGGTTGTTGATCCTGAGAAAGACCTAGTCCTTGTGAAGAAGTTCTACTCTGCTTTTGACCAGACGCCGCTGCTGATGGCACTCCGCATGAAGCTGGTCACCAGCATCCACCTGTGTGGTGCGTTGAGCAACATCTCCATCATAGGTACCGCCTCGGACGCTGCCCAGCACGGATTCGAGGTTTCGGTGGTGGAGGACTGCTTGGGCTACCGCGATGAGGCCTCACACATTGATGCGATGCAGAAAATGGCCGACAACATCGGCGTTCTCGGCGTGGACACGGAGGAGATCATCATCGAATCCGGCGGGCGTGCTCCACCGGACGCCGACCCCTCACTCTTTTCCGGGCCTGGTGCTGGCGGCATCAACATCTCCGACGACCACGTGCTGAAGCCAAAGCCCAAGGTGAAGCAGAACAAGGTCGGCTCTCGGTCGAAGTGGAACAAGGAGAACCACACGGGCCCAATCGCGGAGGGCGACAGCGAGGTGCACCTGAACGCGCTCTCACCCGAACTCGCAGACAGCGCCTTTGACCGACTGAGCCGAGAGGTCAACTGGCAGGTCATGAAGCATCGCAGCGGCGAAGTGCCACGCCGAGTGGCCGTCCAAGGCGAGATCGGAGCCGACGGCTCGGTGCCAGTGTATCGACATCCCGCCGACGAATCGCCTCCACTCCTGTCATTTACCGAGACGGTGCGAGCCATTCGAGACGAGTGTTCAAAACTGCTGGGCGGCCAGCCTTTCAACCACGTGCTGGTGCAGTTGTACCGCGACGGCCAGGACAACATCAGCGAGCACAGCGACAAGACGCTGGACATTGTACACGGCAGCAGCATCGTCAACGTGAGCCTGGGCGCTCAACGCAAGATGACGCTGCGACTCAAACGGAGCGCAGTCATCGCCATCAAGCGAAAACAAGACGAGCTGGACGACACTGACGAGGAGGATGTCGAGGACAAAGAGCTGAGCGATGGCGACGACAAGGATGGCAAATCATTCTCACCAAGGAGGAATCGTAAGGCGGCTGCGGCGGCGGCGGCCACAGCGGCTGCGACAATGGCTCGAGAGAGCCAGCGGGTGCCCCTTCCACACGGCAGCGTGTTTGTGCTGGGACCGAAGTCGAACACGCGCTGGCTACATGGCATCAGGCCGGACAAGCGCATGGAGGCCGAACGGACGGAGGAAGAAAAGGCATATGGCGGGGCGCGCATCAGCCTGACGTTTAGAAACATTGGAACCTTTACAGACGACGCGAGGAGTATCATCTGGGGGCAAGGTGCAAAGAGCAAGACGAAGGAGAAGGCTTGCAAGGTGATTGCATGGAACAGCGAGGAAGCGGAGCGAATGATCATCGCCTTTGGCCGGGAGAATCAGGATGCAGAGTTTGACTGGCAGGCCGAGTATGGGTCAGGATTCGACGCGCTGGATCTGGTGGTGGTGAACCGGCCGGATTCAAGTGAGGGTGCAAAGGGTGGTGAAAGTGCAAATGCCCACCAAGACAAGACAGCTAAAGCTGGTCCGAATGGAGCTGCTGCAGATGTTGTTTCTGAAGCTGTGGGTACGAAACAAGCTGTTGAAGGACCCGAGTCGACGCCAGCTTCTGAGCCTGCGGAAGTACCACCGGCAGCCTCAAAGGTTGCAGGTCAGCACGAAAGCTAGGAAGCGAACTACGGTTGAACTTTCGCGATATTCTGCTTTTTGCCTTTCATATAGTGGTCGTGCATATTGTTAGATTACAGGAGATGCGGAGAAGAACATATAACGCAAAGAAGGGCAAGAAAGATGTGGACTGGCTCGCGCCTTGAGAGGACGAAGACGGATTGGATGGGTTCTGAGCAGCATGTTTGATTTTGAGGTTGACCGTTGTACATACGAACAAATGCTTGCGAAAGTTAGAGCAGGCATGCAGGCTTGTGTCATAATCGTCGATTGGATTGTTATCCAGTTCAAATAAAGCATGAAATTAGTCCTTCTTTTGTGATTTGCCATCTTTCTGCGTCGTCTCTTCGCGAACACTCCTTTCACAATGTCCATTTTCCACACTCTACCACCAGTCCATTCGATACACCTACCAAAATCTGAGATTGTCAACCTCGGCCACGAAATGTTCACCTGCCACCATTCATCGCCTGCCCACCTCCCATCTCCACAAAAGAAGAAAAAAAATGAAACAAAAAAAAGAGTCACCAGATCCTTGTTCCAATTTCTCGTACTCGGGAATCCCCTTCCCGTCTCTTTTCCCACACAACCTAACCACCGACTCATCACCCCTGAACATCATCAACCTCCACCCACTTTCCAACTTCCTCCAACGTGTCCGCCCAATTCCTCGCCAAAAAGTCTATTCCGTCTCGCGTCTCAAACCAGTCCCACCGCTCACTGACCACCGAATCATGGAAAAACGCCCCGTTCAGCGCCCCCTTCCCCTTCCCCTCCACCTGAGCCAGCACCTCCCCCTCGTCCCCGACAGTAGCGGCCCACACGATCGGCCTCGCCCCATCCCTCACGCTCCTCGACCTGACCGCCATGAGCGCCTTGACCGGCCATCTCAGATAAAACGGCAGCGACTCATTCATGCTCGTCCTCACCATGCCCGGACACACGATATCCACAACCACTCCTCCCCCCTGTCCCCTTCCCCCCTGCGCCTGCGCCTGCGCCTGCTCCTGTTCCTCCCTCAGCCTGCGCCCCAACTCATCCACAAACGCGAGACACAAAAGCTTCGCGTCCCCGTACGCCGTGGTGAAGCTCCACGCCGCCTCGTCGTCGAAGTGCTCGATCACGTTTGCGTGCGGGCTCAGCGGGTTCCTGGCCAGCGAGTTGGCGAGCACGGCCATCCGGCTGCCGACCCAGGTTATCCGGGGTGGGTTTTTCGTGTGTGAGGGCGAGGTTAAGGGCGAGGCCGAGGACAGGCGCTCTCGCTCCTGGGTCTGCAGAAAGGGGAGCAGACCGAGCGTTATGGCCGCGTTGCTCAGGTACATCCCGGCCAGGCTGCGCTCGCGCTGCGGTCCCGTACCCCTGAGCGCGGGTTTTTCGAACTTGGTTGTTGCGAACCCCGCGTTGAGGATGAGGATGTCCAAACCTGAGGGGCCGCCGGTGCTGGTGCTGGTGCTGGTGCTGGTGGTGTCACGGGCACAGACCCGCTTCAGCGCCTCCACGAATCCCAGGACGGAGGCCATGTCCTCGACGTCGAGCGGGAGCGTGAGGATGCTGGCGGCCGGGTTGAGCGGCTGGAGGTGGGCGCGTATGAGGGTGGCGGCTTTGGGCTCGGAGCGCACGGCGAGGATGAGCCGCGAGAGCCCGTGCCGCAGCAGGTGGGCGGCGGTCTCGAGGCCGAGGCCCGAGGTGGCGCCGGTTATGCATGCTGTTTGGTGCTGGAGGGATAAAGTCGTTGGGAGAGGGGG
>JANIPN010225184.1:0-16045 GCA_027478595.1 Erythroxylum anguifugum | reverse complement strand
CTCTCTTCCTGCCCCTCCTCTTTCGTCTTCCCGAGCAAAAGGCCAACTCAGCAGGCGCAGCTGTCCTTCTGTGCAGCAGCGCCGGCGTCTCCCAGCCTGACCCTGCCGTCCTGCTGGCCAGACTGCGCGCCGGAGCCACCGGCTTGTCCCGACGCGCCGACGCCGCGTGTGGTCTTCAGCTGTGTCTCCGGGATGGCGTTGGCGATGGCGGCAAAGACCTCCTGGACCCCGGTGCCGTCCTTGGCGCTGGTCTCGAAGAACAGCAGCTGCTCTTCCTCGGCGTACGCCCGAGCCTCGGCGGTGCTGACCTTGCGAGCGTCGCCGTCCGCCGCCGCCGCCGCCTCGTCCTGCGCTGCCGCCGTCTCGCCGCCTTCCTCGCCCTCATCTCCGCCAGCCTCGCCGCCAGCCGGTGCTGCAGCCGCCGAGCTCCCGCCAGCTCCTCCCGGTGTGCACAGATCCAGCTTGTTGCCGACCAGGGCGATGACGATTCCGGGAGACGCCTGCCGCTGCAGCTCCGCCACCCAGTGCTTGGCCTTGACCAGCGATGTCGGCTTGGTGAGGTCGTAGACCACTAGCGCCGCCTGCGCGTTGCGGTAGTACATCGGTGCCAGCGACGCGAAGCGTTCTTGGCCCGCGGTATCCCAGATCTCAAACTTGATGGTGCGGGTAGGGAGGTTGCATTTCTGGGTCAGGAACGCGGCTGTACAGTATCACACAGGTCAGCATCAATTCCCTCAAACTGGGGCGCGAAAGCACCAGTGCGCGCAAGTGACTAGCCAGGCCCTGTGGCGAGAGAGAGCGTGTCACAATTTCCCCCAAGGATGATGCATCTTCCCAGCATCAGGAATGGACTCTCCCTCTCAGGCCGTGTAACCGCCTCAGCCAGACAGACTGCGCAAGCGTGAGAGGCGCAGATTCTGTCTGAGACTGATGACGATCGTGGTGTACATCGGCTGTCGACACACGCGCTCATTTGTCGGTGCAACATATTTCAGACGACGTACCTCCAATTGTGGGCTCCTTGTTCTCTTGAAAGTCATCGTTGACGAAACGCAGTACCAAGGAAGACTAGAATTATCGAATCCGCACAGTCAGCATACAGGTTGATACAGATGTATCTGACACCGAGGCAGACGCTGAGGCAGACAACACACTGGCCAGAGGGCATCGATAGGAACGGCTCGAGGGTGCAGAGACGCTGAAGGCTGACACCTCCCAGCTCGCCACCCGCTCAGCGTTGCGCTGCTCAGCCGGTGCCAGCTCATCAGGTCACCGCTCCCCCCTCCCATTGCAAGTGGCAGTCCATCTTTTCTCGCTCACCTTTCCAACTGCTGCTTCGCCAAGCAGTACGAGCTTGACGCTGCTGCTTGGCTTCGGAGCTGAGGTATTCGAGTCCGCCATTGCTGACTGTTGCCTCAAATGAGGATATTCTTGAGAGATGGTGGATGCGCGTGTGCGTGAGCTTCTGCGTCTGGCTGCCGCAATTCTCTCTCTTCTAGGCAGCTGCCTATCGAGTCCCGTGTCTTGTGTCGCCGTATCCTGCTCTTTTCTGTAGAATAGGTGTAATGTGTATCACGTCTGCCAGTGTTTGATTGCTCAAGATGATAAATGTCAGATGTGTTGTGTCATTCGCGAAGGCTCGCTCTGCTGTCGCTGCTGCTGCTGCTGCTGCTGCTGCTCGTTTGCCTACTTTCAGTGTGTCGCAGGTAGGTAGGTGTATGGCTGGCTGGCTGGTTGGCTGGCTGGCTGGCTGGCTGGTTGGCTGGGCGCGGGTAACTTCAGCTAGCGTCTGCAGTAGGAAAATCGTAGATGGCGTCAGCTCCGGTCAACCAAATCGGCTTCGCTGAACACTGAGGACGGAGACGAATGCGCTGGAGGCAGTGATGAGAAACGGCCCGCGGGTGCTCGTAAAGGACAGAGTGTTCGGTGTGACCCTGCGAGATTCCTGCTGTTGGGGGGAGGGGGAGAGAGAGATGCGCTGCTGGTGTGAGAAAGTGGTAGATGGTGAGGGAAAGGCGTCGGAGTATGGTGCGATCTTCTCCGAACTCAGCGCTGCAGCCCTGCGTCGACGGTAGTATAGCGGCAGGAGAAGCGGCAACTCACAAGAGTACCATCGAGTACCTAGTACCCAGCTGGGCAGGAAGACAGGCAGGAAGACAGTCAGGCAGGCAGGCAGGTAAGGAAAGAGCCGGCAGCCCATCATCACCATCATCTGGACCACTGACAGCAATCTTGTGTCGCAGGTGCCAGCACAGCTGGCAAACGGCAAAGCAGAGAGCAATCCGCCCGCTTGTACGAGCCTCGGAACGGCTTGTGAGGCGAAGTTTCTCCCGCATAGCAATCAACACGTATTTTCTTAAATTGGGTGCTGAGATTCTGCTTTTGCCATCAACTTGAATCGATACCCTGTCAAGCAAGCACGCTCTCTCTGTAACACCTGCATCTCTTGGAGTTTGATTTGCAATCAGTACAACTCGTTTCAGCAGGAGCAAAAGGTCATCTAACAACGCCGTAGTCAAACAGAGATTCGCCTTCTCCTATTCCTATCATACACGCACTGTCCCTGGTCTCGTCTCTGCCCATTTGCGTGACAGCCGCTGGATGTTTCACTCTCACAAAGCCGCTCAAACTCGTGGAAGGTCGCACTCTTTTCTTTGGGAGCCTCGTGGCACCCAAGTGGGCTCGGTGCGATTGCACGTTTCAGTCCCTTCGACATTAGATTTTATCAGTATCTCAGATCTTTCGTGTGACCTCATCAGTGAATTTACACAATTTGAATACATGTTTGAATTGAAATCATCTATCCACAATTGCCTAATGCGAATGGTCGATCCAATGCAGCAGCATCTCGCTTTCTGCTCGTAATTTTACACAAACGATTTTGTACGCTGTTTTGGGAGACCGTCGTCATGGTCGTCATCTTTGACCGTTTGTCTCGGTTGGTCGGCCAGCTGTCAGGCTGGCCTCGCTTCAACCTGGTGGCAGAGGGCGATATGGCATGCCAAGCCGTAGCCCAAAAGAGGAAGCTGATTGCTTGGATCGAGCCTGAGAGTGAGACTTCACCATCTGCAGCAGCATCTTCATCCCGTCCTTACCTCTTCTTCGTCTCAGCCCTCAATTTCGCCGCTGATACTTGCATCGCCGCCTCTTGTGTACTGCTTGTTTCCCGCAGATACCGGCCGCGCTACTCGTGAGAATAATCCCTTTCTGCCGTGTCTATCCTGTCGCCTACTCACGGAGGAGACCCAATGCTAGAGTCCCTCCCCACCTCACCGCCGCTAATGCACATCATGCGCCATCTCGCTGGCATTGTTTGATCCAACATAATCAGACATGTCTAACGCCTGTCATGCGGCAATCGTTCATCCGCATTGTTCGCTCTGTTGGCTGGTCAGCTTTGGCGGTGCGTAGTTGTAAAAAAAAACGGAACAGAAAAAAAAAAAAAAAAAACTGCTGCGCCCAAGGTAGGCCTATCCATGCTCACCGAATGCCAGCACACACCCTCTCGGATAAGAAAATCTGTCATACATTTTTCCAGCTCCCCTGACTCCTTTTCATGTGTCTCTGAAATCTTGACATGTCGCCATCGATGCACGCCACCCCATCTGCGGTCATGCCTGCAGCTGTGGGTGGTGTCACTGATATCTCCAATTTGTCCGAACCATCCCGGCTGTTGTGCTCACGTCTTCTCCTCCCGTTTTGCTCTGACAAAGATGCTTCACCCTTGTGCACTGAAATCTTGCTGAGATATTCTCTGCAGAAATTCCAATGAGTTGGTCGTCTCCTGACTCCAGCCTTCTTTCTCAGCCGTGTACGACTTACCCATTTTGGGTGAGGGTGCAGCCCGATAGCACAAGATCACCTTCGGCCGCCGTCTGAGGAGCCATGCAAGATCGTGAGGCTTCCGATCTCAAGTATCTGTATGCAGGAACCCGAATATATCTCTCTCCAATCCACCGATAAGCCCCGTACGACTGGGCCATCTCTTGTCCTATGGTGTGTCTCATCAGATCCGAAAACTGTCTCCTGGTCGGTATGACCAGATGGTACCGCTCTTGTTCGCGTGTCAGTCTGGCTCAATTTCTGCGATAGCTCGGCCATGGCCGTGTCTCTGACCTTTGCCCTGTGGGAAGTGATAACTGCAGACATCTTCCGGGAAAGTTCGCAATTTGCTCGTCGGAACGATTCCCATATATTGGTATGCCAGAATGGGTGTATGGCTACTTCGCTGCTGCCAGGGATGTCGAGTAAGGAGCTGCCTGGTATGGTAGGTAATCTGTCCTGAAAATCAGAGGATTATCCCATATCACTGGATTCCCATGATGACGCTTCGGAAAGGCGAAGGAGAAAGCGACATTACTCCCCCTTAATTTTCGTAGGCGTCTTACCCTGTAACCCAAATTACCTGCAACTTGTTGAGAAATGTCGATGTGGCTGTAAAATGGCAGACTCGAGAGATGGTCGTTGCAGTGTTTGTTTATGGTGCCATGATTTCGAGCTCGTTACCGAACTCCGGGTTGGGAAAAGTCCAGACACGAAGACTGGCTTTTGTCTAGACTGTCAGCGTTGCCTCGCTCAGAATTGGCTCCTGAATGACATTGGCAGAGCTTGACCAGCAATAATGGCCTGGCTTTATCGCCCTCCACCCATTCATTTCGCCCGCACAGTGCGCTCCATCGCTGCTTTCCTCTGTGGCCTTTTGCTCAGCGGCGAGGCTGTAGACCGCATTGGGTTGGGCAAACTGTTGCCTGGCCAAAATGATAGGGTCGATTCCTCGCAATGTGAGAGCGTCGCATCCCATTCGACGGGGAGAGACCAATCAATCAGTTGCAACTTCTGACCCCTCACACGTCGGACGAAATGCTTCATTTAGTGCATGTGCCAAGATGATCAAACTCGGCCACTTGTCCAGAGCCCTGGCACGTTGCAAGAGAAAGCAATCTGCCTGGACCCTGTAGGCTTATTTCAAGACCGTAACCCAGCCCTGGGCAGGAAAATGATACAGCATCGCGAGGGCTGAACGGCCAATCTATCACTCTTTCAAACCACTACACGTCCGCAAACAGCTCGCGTCATGTATCGGCGAATTTTTTTTCTCTTCGCCACCAGAGATCATTGGCTGAACTAGCATCAGGCTGGCTGTTGGGCTGTTTTGCTTTTCATCTTCTGAGCCGTCATGTTTTCTTTTTTGGTTTACAGCACACTTGTCCAGTCGGAGTTGGCAGGCATCCGGGCTGTTTTCGGATGGTAACACAGAACCACCACCATCATCACCCACCACCAGTATAGCAGTAGCAACAGAAGCCAAAGCTGTGCTCCTGATGCCGGATGCTAAGGGCCAAAATCCTCCATTCAGTGACCCATTGATTGGTGTTGAGGTAAAAGTGAGCCAAACCAAGCGGTTCATTATGCAGGCGGTTCTCGGCATCTGGCAGTGTGTTCCTCGTAGGTCAAGGGAGATCCTGAAAGCCTCTGTCAGGGTACGATTGATTGAGTCCCATCTTGTACGCGACAGGTCGGATCTGCATGCTGTGTGACCTTGGGTTCGCAGAGATCCGTTTTAACCCTCGCGTCGGATCTCAAAAATCCTCTAGCCATTGAACGGGCCCGTCGTTCCTGCATTCAAGAAAGATGGTCGCACAACGTTCTACCGGCTGCTTCTTCCGCGACGAGCCGGCGATTCGGCCGGTAGCCGGCAGCCGGCAACCAGCTGTGTGGTTGGTGTTATAGTCCCACAGGCTCCGAGAGAAGCGTGCAGCCTATTCGAGCAGACTTGGGTCAAGGGCTGATCTGATTTTGCCTTTTCTCTGGGCCGTTTCCTACCAGCGCCAAGGATGGAGAAGGGAGCGATGCAGGATGCTGCATTCACTTCGCGGGGGCCTGCAGGCCCGTGATACACGCATTAGATCATGACGCGTCTATCGCGTCAGACGGCAGACAAGGAAGGAGCGATTGAAGTTGTGTTGGTAAGAAAATTTTCTATGTGCAATCTCATTCCAGCCCGTGAGGGCAATGACCTATACTCTAGACAACGTACACAGCAGTGGTACGGACCGATGAAACTCTGGTTCAAGCAAATTCGCTTGCGAAACAAAAAAGAAAGAAAAGGAAAAAGATCTTTTCAATGAACCCCAATGTCAGCCAATTGTGCCGAACCGTGATGCCAGCTTTTCCCAGCCCTTCCCCCGATGCCTCTCCACAAAAGTGAGTGAGCTTCCATCTTTGATTGGTTGGACATTGCGAAGCAAAATAAACTTTTTTCTCCTCCCAGGTTTGGCGCCCTGTGGCGATGGATGAAGAAGTTGGCTTGGTGGCGACACGTGGTGTACAGTCCCAGATCTCAGACGAGTTCGGCGAGAATGAAATCATGTCGAAGTGAAAACGAGCAAGAGACCAGCCCATGCCCTTCAAAAGTGCTTGCCGCAAAATGCCGTCAAGGCACGGTGAGGAAAGACTCCGGGTACTAAAGCTGATATATGATCGACCGCGAGGTCTCAAAACAAGTGTAAAATGGTGTAAATGATTTTTGACCAGTTTTCCCATCCAGCCCAAGTGCTTGGCGTGCGTGTGATGCGCGAGGTGTATAGCAAACAAAATTCTGAGGTAAACTCCGACGCAAATAACCCAAGTAGAGTAAGTCAAGGATAACTCTCTCGCAAACATAAGCCAGGTTGTTCAAAAATTCCTTTCCCAGATCTATAGTTCAAACGCCGTTTTGTGGAAGGTCCATATTCTGCGACCAATTCCGCCCAGGTAGTACCAGGTTGGCAAACAAGTAAACTCCAAAGATTTCAAGCAAGTAATGGCGACAGGTAGCACTGGCTTGCGGGGCCAGGCAAGAGGTGGAAAAAAAAAAAAAAAAAAAAAAGGGCGACAGGCAAGAAAATTCGTGATCTGGTAACGCGATCGGTAACTTGGAAAGGCCGTGAAAGATGGGGAATTCTGGGTTGTCTTCCCGTGGGAGTGCACGCCGTGGCGAAGGTCAGTGCTTGCGTCCTCCCAAGTGTTGCGCGCAATCAGATGAAACCGAAGATAGGGTGGAAAAATAAGGCAACTGCCAAAGTAATTGTACAGGGATGTCGATAGCAAAAGGTCAAAACAAGGTGGAAGGCCACAGGTGGTGCGTGAGCGGTGTTGGACGGTTGCGAAGCAGGTATGCAGTTGCGAGTCGCCGAGATGAGGATCTGATCGCCAAGGTGGCCGAGAGATTCTCACACATGGAAACAGGCACGTGCGCGTGGAGTTTAAGAATCAGCCAAGAGAAAAATGGTCCCACAGAGCCTGTGCGAGTCGGGGAGAGCCTGTCATTTCTCCTTTCAAGGGACCAGAAGTTGAACGTATCAGGCTCCATACTGCGACTGTTGTGGAGAATCGTTTTGAGTGCGACAAGCCAAGATTTTTTGCGTTGCTTTAGGGTCTCTTGAGAGGCAAACACGCTCTTGTCCGGTTGTAGCTTGGTCTTGACTCCTCCGTGCCCTGGTGATCGGCTCCAGTCCCGCGACTCGTTTTCCTGGTGTGCATACAAAGTTGCAGCTCGGGGCGCGCGAGGCTCGTCCAGATTGGCAGTTGGAGTCCTGGCTGTGCAATTCGTATCAGTAAGACCAGCGGGCCCTTTTTTTGTCTTTTTGGCTTTGGGTAATTCGGCTTGGCCAGCCTCTGTGGGACCTAATGCAGGATTAGTCATTAGTTGCGGTGACGGCAACGCGGGAAGAGCTTTCCACGCTTACCTCGCCAATGATTTCAAAAAAAAAAAAAAGAGGCCCTCCGGACACACCGCACCGCTTCCCAGGCACCAAAAGTGGGAAGACGCCACGCAGCATGACAGTGGTCAATGACAGCAGGCGCCATGAATTTCGCCCGTCTCCAATTATTACGCTTTCTCTCACCGCTCACTGCGTTGGGTGGCAATGCAGTACCTTGTCCGCGTCTCGCCAGTTTTCTGGCGCGCGCAGGGCAGATTTGCAACGATGATGGGACAGTAGCCACGTCTAGGCTACGCAGCCCGTTACTGTCCAAAAGATAGAAAAAGCGTGGGAGAGGTATGAGTGGTAGAGAAAGAAGAACGGCGGTAAAGTAGAACAAAAACAGAGATGAAGAAGAAAAGAAAATAAGGGTGAAGCAACGACGTGAAACTGAATGTCGTTGCTTTGATCTGATGGCGGTTGGTGACCGACTGCGTGTACCTCGCCATCTCCCACCGAGGAAGTCGCACCACTGGCGCAAGCTTGCCTCCCTCCACCCTCGCCTCCACCACGATGAGGTTGGCCCGAAGACACTCTCATCTATGGCTTTGGTGGCGGCTTGGGCTTCGGCACACCGGTGGTATCGTAGGCTCCTCGTCCGTACATTGCGGTCGAAGAAGAAGCTGTGGACTGCTCAACGAGCATGTGGCGACCTTGAAAGGTCTGCAGAAACGGATGGTTAGCCTTTTCGAAGGATGCAAAGCGATGGCGTCCTTGCGATGGTAGCAGCAGAAGAAGGGTTGGATGATCTTTCGTTTGACTTGAGGAAGTGTCGTTATGAGCAAGGAGAATGAAAGGAAAAAGTATGAAACGAAGGATGAGGCGCCGGGTGCGGGTGTTATATACATCAGATCCACCCGGGACGGAACCAGATTGTTGGGCTATATAATGGAGGGTAGGCGAAAAAAGGGAAGTGGAGGAGGAGGCATGCTGCGGATAGTGTGTGTGTGTGCGTGAGAGAGAGAGAGAGGCACGAGACGAGACAAGGGCTTACTACTCACTATTGGAGGGTGAAACTTGGGGGTTATGGACTCTGCTAGTGGAGTCCAGAAGAAGGCTGACCCGGTCCCGAACACTGGTTGCAGGAGAGTCGGTGACAGGGCTTCTTGTGATACGTTATCGATAGATTAAGAAGGAAGGGTATGGTCCGAGTGAGTAAGTGAGTGGGTGAGAGAAGGAGAGAGAGTGTGTGTGTGTGAGGTCTCCGAAGACTCGATCCCAGTCAGATGGATGACGAGGAGGCAAGCAGCGTACACCGAGTTCGTACGGTAAGCTGACTTTTCTGGGCGTTCTGGAAAGAGGTGCCGGTTGAGTGATACTGATGCTGCTTTGCTGGCTGCATGTAATATACGTGTCAGTTTCAAGCTGCCGTACCTGGCACACCAGTCTGGTTAGCTGAACACAGTCATCTCAGATTGGCGGAGAGCAGACAATGTTTACGTGGGTGAGTGTGAGAGTGTGAGAGTGTGCGTGAGAGACGGAGAGAGGGAAGAAAGGGAGTAGGTTTGTGGTGGAGGCTGAGGGTTGAGACAGGCACACATACACATACACACGAGGGAGGAGGGACGAGAGAAGAGAGCAGCCTTGAAGGCGGTCGAAGCCAGCAGGCGAGGCAAAACCGATACTGCTGATGATATGTGTGCTGCAGGTCAAAGTTGGGGACACAAAATTGGGAACAAGTCTGTAACAGAAAAGGTCTGGCTTGGACAGGGCCGGTTGGAGGGAAGGTGAGCTGTGCACATTGATGATGGTGATGAGATTGGAGACGGGAAAGACTCACCGATGATTCGATGCTATTCAAGCGGTTGGAAGGGGTGGGCGGGTATCCTTTCGTAGAATGGAAAGGTTTAAAAATATCCTGGTTGGAGGGTGAAGGCAGACTGGGGCGTTGCCTGATGCTTGTGCGCAGGTACGCGTCGAGGCGGAAGTGTTCGTCCTGAGAGAAAAGGGAAGGTGAATTTGTGTGGACAGGCAACCCGAGGTAGACCGTGACAGTGGGCGTGGAGATGGGGGTGTATCTCTCTCTTTTTTTTTTTTTTTGGTTTGAGATCCCTTCCTAACTCTATCAAGGGGGTAGGGAAACGCGTGAAGTGCTAAGTGACACCTGGAAGCACAGAAAGGAAAAAAAAGATGATAGGTGCGAGATGGCAGGAAGGTGTATGCCTTGCGCCCAAGGGGGAATGTCGATGCGTGAGTTCTAGCTTTCTGCTTCTAGTAGCAGATATCGTTAGTCAGGAGAAACGTCTCCTTTGCCTTGACCGACGTTTTGGTATGAGTCTTTGCGTGTTGCGTGTGGGTGGTGGGTGTGTGGATACACGTGTGATAGGACCAGGCGTGATGCTGATGAATGATGCTGCGGACGATGATGATGATGATGATGATGATGACGATGAGTAGAGAGAGTGCTGTAAAGGCAAAAGTGGTGAGAGAAGTGGTAAGATGAGGTCCCTCTTGCTCTCGGTTATAATTCTTTGAGCTGTTTGTGGTCTTGCGGAATGCTGCGTGTGAGGATACGGATTCGAGGGTGGGTACGTCGGTTGATTACGGTACGAAAGCTCTTTATACCTTGAAGCAGGGTTTGGTGGCAGTCAAGGCTGATGATATGAGAGAGAAAGAGGATAGGCAGAGAGAGTTGGGGCAGAGAGGAGAAGAGAAGGAACATACGGGACTGTGTCTAGATGGGACGTAAAGTGCATATAAAGGATAGGACAGGGAACTAATAAGCTACCGGGACTGGGGGTTGAGGTGTGAGTTTGTGTCAGGGAGAAGGGAGACAGAGACAAGACTTGGGACGCTTCCTACGATCCAAGGGAAAGGACATGAATCGACAAGCGGCGCCAGTTGCAGGGCTCGACCACAACCAAACGGTCGCACATCTAAGGAGGCTCGAGCACGCGAAGGGCACGCACCCTGTGCAAGACGGAGCTGAGAACATCTCTGGCTGGCCAAATGGATGGATGGATGGATGACTGGCTGGGTGGCCGGGGAGCTCGTTGAAAGGTCGCAAGGGCCAAAATTTTTTTTTGGAAGGCATATGTGTGTGTGTGTGTGTGAGAGAGAGAGAGAGAGAGAAAAAGAGAGAGACACACGGACAGTCTGTGCAGAGTAGAAAGAGAGTTTTCAGGAGCAGCCTTGGACCAACTGCCCGGAAGGACAGTAGCTGCCACGGGGAGCCGTAAGGTCCCACACCCAAGCCGGGGGAGGAGAACAGGCATGTGTATGGGCACGTATGTACGGATGTTTGGGGTGTAATAGACCGCACGTATGGGTAAAGGGGCGGCCAAGGAACAGGGGAGTCTCTCTGCGAGGAGTGTATTTGTGTGGGTGTGCCTCTATCTCATTAGTGTGAACGATGTATTGGATATTGGGTGGCCGGAAGGCAAACGGTGAGACCAGGAAACGGAGATTCGTTAAATGACGGTGGTGACGCTATAGTTGGTGAAAGTCTGTGTCTCTGACCAAATTTACAACGAACCGAATAGTGAGATCGAAAACTAAGGGAAGGCGGAACAGGCGCCCTCACACTTTCAAAGTTCCCCTTGACTTTCCAGCCGAGACAGACAGCTTACGATCCCTGAGGTAGACACACGCCCACACACACACACACACACACACACACACACATCCCCTTCCGAGACCTCCCTCACTCTCAAGTTTACACATACAACCACTAGCGCGCGTGTGTGGGTGCCCGTCAACAGGCAAAGGGTTGGCAGGTGGGTTTTACAAATTCATCACAAGTCAGACACGGTGTACTGGCATGATTCATCACCAATCTTGAAAATTGAAACTATTCTCAACCGGTTACTGCTTTTGGTATCATCTACATAGCAGGAGAGGGGGGGTAGCTCTGCTGACTTGAGTCTGATACACTGTCTGGCTGTAATCAACCAGGATATCTTACTTGCAGCCGGTGGCGGTGCTACACTCTGGACCAGATTTTCTTCTTCACGTTTTCGTTGGTCTGCAAGATGATGTCTCGACGCACAAGGTGCCACAAAGGAACGACATGGTATTTTCTACGCAATCTCTCGTACTGACTGCAACTTGACGCGTGTGCGGATCATGTATGCCAGCTTGCATCCTCAGTGATATGTTTGCAAAAATGATAGAATTCCACAAGTGCTTCGCAGAAGTAAACGGCATCAAGTCAGGACAATCAGCTCCTGTATATTCTTTTTGGCAACACGAATTAGCTACTGCATACTGGCTTGGTCCCGTGAGGGGCAATTGTTCTGTCTTGCATGTGCCTGCCGACGCCCAGAGGCAGAAGACCAATAAAACCGGTCTTTTGCAGAGGAGCTATGGAAGAAGCCAATGGGAACGCTGTATGTGCACTAAATGACAAGGGCGGCGACGGCGAACTGAAGGGGACGACCGAGGTTGGGAGATGAGGTCCTGTAAACAAAGACAACGGGAAACAGAGGAGAAGGCAAAAATAAGAGGGAAAGATTTAAGGAATAATCCACCCGTCAAAGCCAGTATCGACCCTCCAATTTTTTACTAGTATACATCACACACCATTTCGCAAGCTTCCCGGAATCTAGGAACATGGGAACCGACCACATGGCAGCGCAAACAGCTTACTGGTACGCTAAACCTGGCTCGGACAGGCTTTCTCCTTTTCGGCCATCGCTCTTTCTGTTCGACGATCTACCCTCCCCTTTTACCTGTCTTTTTTTCGATCTTTTTTTTTTTTTCCTTTCATTCTCCTGCCAGGGGTAGCACGGAGCGCTGGCGTCTGTCAGCACAAGAAAGAGGCGCAAGCGGATAATCCAGTCACCCTGCCGTGCTGGACCACTCACGCCCCGGAGAAGATTACGAGCTTGCCACTATTCGCCGCTGGTTACGGGTGTGACGGCGCTGGACACCACTGTCGTCCATGCCCGTCAACATGGCTGGCCAAGCACACCACGACTCAGAATCAAGGCCCCCTGGCGAGCCTCTCTTGCTCCATGAGTGGAGTCATAGTGCATACAGTCATGAACAAGACAATGAAAGTGGCAAATTTGGCGGAAGCAATCGAACTGACCCATAGCTGCTCCTATCTCCTTTTGCTTCCCCCTTCATCAGTGTTTTAGAAACAATGCGCTTGCGATCATTTACTCTGCGAGGGATCTTTTGCCTCCTTACAGGAGCTCGGAGAGGGCATAGTAATCGCCCGCAGACACGACGGATCGAAGGATCGTTATCTGCTCACTCACAACCCTTCCGCGTATGTGACTCATAAACCCGGATTTCTTTGCCATTGATCTGTACCCCAAGACTTAGAAACAAAAGGGAAGGGAAGAGGGGCACAAAAAGATAGTGCCTTCTGTGCACGTTCTTCCACGCACTGACTTCTAGAATATAGCAGCTGCGAGAGCGTTGGAGGCGCGCTGCATGAGAGACCGTGCGATGCGGATCCGGGTGAGATTTCTTCGAGCCCTGCTCTCCCGTACGTGACCCAGTGTTAGCGCGTCAACCACAAGCACGCCTGCTCTGGTCATCTGATCCCAGTAACCAACAACACACATCAATCGCTAATTTCGCACTTCGTTGTTCACAAACTGCCGGGAGTCCACACATGGAAAACAAGACAAGGAAGCCAGATCCGCTGAGGGAAAACACGAAGGTGATGAGGAGAACTGCAAGAGAGCAGAGGGGTTGGACGACAGGCTGGCTGAAGACCGGCTGCCAGTGGGTAGGTAGTAGTCTGAAGGCAGTTGACAGGACGACGACTGGGGGCGAACCATGTGCAAGGCCCGCGAGGCTGGTGCATGGTGCGTCTCCCACAACGTGGGAAAGTCGTCATTTCGTGCTCGCAAATTACACTCGCCGCTTGCCGTGTTATGACCGGCCGGTTTTGCCATTTCTTACCACGTAGGGCGCTCCTTCCTGCTAGCACCGCGTCGTACCAGTCGCTCCTGACAAGCCCGGGAGAGCCCAGTTCGCGCGATCTCACACACACTAGCGCACGCACATACACACACACACACACACACACCCACACACACTCACCCACCCACTTGCCTTTACCTCTGCACCTGTCTCTGCACCTGCACCTGCACCTGCACCTGCACCTGCACCTGCACCTGCACTTACCGTACTGTCAGTGCCAGCGGCCTCCATTGGCCGCATCATGCCCCAGTTTCAGACCACACAGAGGATGCGAGAGCGTTACGTCGCTGTCACTGGTTTGCGCCTTCCTATATCTGCGACTTCCGAGCACAACAGATGGCGAACAAGGAAGCCTCGATTTACGCCCCTCCAGTGCTCCATCGTCAGTCAGTACTAGTTTGCGCCTGTCTGCTGATCTGTCTTACCACTTTCGAGCCCTGAACCTGACAATTCCCGTCTGCCGTGCGCTCAGACTGTCATCTGCCATTTGCCAATTATCTTGCCTTTTTGCCATCTCATCCTCTCGCCGGTCTCTCATTTTTGATTTTTGATTTTTTTTTTTTTTCATCTTTCTCCGTCAACGCCGTTCATTCATCCGAATCCGGGACAAGTAGGAGAGTAGTAATCTCATTCCCTCCCATGACCAAAAAACCCTCGTCTTTTCTCCGCTTGGTCACATGTGCGACGGGCTTGGGCCAAGAGATGGCGCAAATGGAGTGATCTCGTTGTCGATCAGATCGGGGCGCGAGTCTCGTGTTCTTCGTTCCCATGGCGTTTACCATAGCGCCTTCCGCCGAGAATGTGCTGACGTATTTCTTTGCAAACAGACATGTTCAGATATCTAACTGGCAGAAAGAGCGTCTGGACAGATTTGTCTACCATGACGGACACAGCCCACCTGGACCGCCCTGTAGTTACAACTGGTAGTACTAGTAGGCCTTTTTGTTTCGTTTATGTTAAATTCAAGAGAGAGGTGCTGAAATCTGCGATCCACTAATATGCTAGCTGGTGGACTACTAGTAGCTGCTGGGTTACTAAGATATGTCCAAGTTGACGGATTTGTGTGCTTGCGCTTCGATCGGCTACCGGTGTTGAGCATCACTGACGATTTAGGAAAAAAAATTATGCATGCCAGTGCCAGTAGGGAATCTCAAATGCCAAAGGAGGTAACGTGATCGAACTGCGCTGCTGGTGCTGCTGCACGCGGCAGGAAAGTGTATATAGATGGCGGCGGCGGTGGCGGCACGATCGAGAAGTGTGCGAGGCGACGCCATCGCTTCGTTTCAGGAAGCTGAAGGGTGTGGAGGGCCCCCTGCGGTTGCTTGAGCAGCATGGCTACTAGTAGTACCTGAGAAACTTCACAAGGTATCTGCAGCCCGAGCCTTCCGTATTGGTAAACTACATGGATGGATGCAGCGGCGGCGTGGCGAAGGCAGGGACGGGCGCTTTCCTCGTGCCTTCCTTGGCGACTAATGCAGGTACTAGCGTCAAGAAGGGGGTGGAGGGCCAAGCCAGTTTCCCGAGCTATTACTCTTTGGGAAGAAGCCATGTGCATCACATTTTCTCGTTTTCTTCTCTAAAACTGGCCATGAATCGTCATTCTTTGCCGGCTGCCAGTGATTGTTGCATAGTACCTAACCGCTACCACCTCACTTTTGGGGAACACCATCGGCAACTTGAACATTCTCTCCAGATTGCTGAGGCTCCATCTCTCAATCATTACTTGAAAACCCTTGCCAGCTTTATGCTTGTACTCAAACAGTTTCCAGCAACGCAAATTAACCTAGTTGTTGACCGCTCTGTCAGCGCCACTTGTCACAAGTACAGTACATCTGATTGTGGTTCCTGTTGTTATGAAACCAGCATCTAAAAAGCGGTTCGATTGTTCATCACACATGCTCTACTCGAACAGGCAGCAACATCTTGCTTCCGAGATTCGTCCTCACGTTGGGATCTTCTAGAAGCGCGTTCCTGCCCGTATCAGCAAGGTTGCGCTCTGGTGACCCCCTGGCCCCTCCGTGGTGGCCCGCAGGTCAGAATCTGCGGGCCGGGGCAGCAGCTATGTGAGAGTCCGGCCGCTCATAGATCAATAATAGCAAGGGTGAATGCGTGCCTGGATACCTGGTTGGCAACCAGCACTGGGTGGGTAAGATCAGGCTCAGGCCATTAGCTGAATGTCGATGTGACCGCATCGTTGCAACCATCCTTCTACATTCAGAAGGTAGGATTACTAGCAGTGACTACAAGCTGAGAGCAGCAGTATGATCTGCTCAGTATAGCTCAGCTTCTGCTGTCTGCTACTGCAGCTGGCTCCATCTTCAGTTCCATTAGTCACAATTTGCACCCGCGGCACTCACCGAGGTACATCAGCATTTCGCAGTCAGTCACTGACGTTCAGCCGGCAGCGAGGCTCATGTCCCCCC
>JANIPN010224576.1:0-16049 GCA_027478595.1 Erythroxylum anguifugum | reverse complement strand
TCGACGCAGGCTACGATCTCAACGGTAACACCTTCTGGGAGTTCAAGGATACCGTGCGCTCGGACCGGTGGCGGCGCATCGCTCGACAACCCCGCGCCATCGACTATGCCGACATCCAGATCTCGCCGCAGTGGCACCAGTGGCTGCGGAACACCCGCCGCGAGGCCCCGTCCCTGCTCGAGCAGCAGGCAGATCTCCAGCGGCAGATCCAGATCAAGGAGCTCGCGCAGCTGGCGGACCAGCGGTGGGCGAACCAGCAGAGTTACCTGCAACAGCCGGCAACAAACACGGGGACCGCCGAGCCGGGCGGTCAACGCGGAGTGCAGAGCCCGACCGCCGGACAGGAAGACCCGTGGGAGAAGCAGAGGGAGGCGAGGGAGGACTGGCAAGGTGGCGGCCAGTGGAAGCCGCAGGAGTGGAAGCCGCGAGGGTAGTGATGGTGTCGCAGCGAGGGACAAGCAACTGTATATCAAATCGGCTATCGCAGGCCACAAGCTTTGTCAAGCGAATGCGAACATATGTACATAATCACCGAGATTCCAGGCATGCATTGCATCGTTACACAGAATCCTATCAATAACCTGACTGTTACAACAGTAACCCTCCCTCTCAAAGAATTGTACAGGGCCACCGCGCTGGCTTTTAGCTGGGTATCTTTCGACCATATCCAAACACCTCCCTTCACCTATTATCCCCGCCTCCAGGCGGACCTGGAGGAGCGCCGCCGGGTGGGAAGCCGGGTGGTGGTCCGAATCCGCCCTGTCCGCCAGGACTGGGTCCACCAGGCCCGTTGCCAGCTCCACCCTGTGGTGGTGGAGGAAAATTTGGAGGCGGAAAACGACTGAAATCAGGCATCACCCCGCCAGCAGGAGGGAACGGGGCGCCTCCAGAGCCGGAGCCCGAAGGTGGGAATGGAGGGAATGGCATACCCCGACCGCCGGGCATGTTTGGGGCTGTGACGCTATTAGCACGGCTGTCTTTCTATCGTATCAAGACAAACATACGGGGGAAGTTGATGGGCCCGCCTTGGCCGGGGAATGGAGGCATGCTTCCTAGAACGTCTTAGCCCTCACTCATCGCCGCGTCGCGAGCACAAACCGAAAGGTGGTGGAGGAAAGCCGGATCCTCCCGGACCTTGCTGGCCGATTACCATCGGGTTTTGTCCTGCTTGCCCAGCATCCGCGTATGAGGATGTGATCGAGTCGATCACAGACTGTGCCTTCTCATGGCCGATCTCTGTAAACATGTCAGTTTGGGGGAGCCCTGTAACGCTGGATCGAGACAGCTTGCCCTGATAATAGGCCACAACATTTCGTAAGTGGTTTTTTCCGGCATTGTGAGCCTTACGCACGCTCATTGAATCATGCGTAAGGTACACATCGCAGTAGTCGCCTGCAAGGTCTTATTAGTCTGTTGCAATTGCACGGTGCTCCGGGTCTCGCCTACAGAAGAGTATACCAAGTCAGCATCACTGTCAGAGGAGGTTTGGGGGTCAAGACTTATATTTCGGCATCTCTACAGTTATTGTTGTGCATATGTCGGTATCGCACAAGTGCAAGCTGCAGCACGGAACATTTTTGTCTCAGGGTCGGGAAGTACATCTAGAGGGCAACTGCGCGGGCTGCCCCTCTCGGCACTAAACCCGTAGGAAGCCTAACACCGCCAGAAGAACGGTCAGGCGTCAAGTCACCGCATTTCATTGCCTGAAAATTAAAGAAGTAGTGCTGTGCAAGCTATGATTCGAGAGCTAGGTAGACCATGCATCCTATCCTATAAGCTTGCTAATTTCGCTTCCTTAGAGGGTATCGCTATGCTAGAAACAGTCCGCTTCTAGAAACGCCGAAAAGCAACCAGACCACGGATGATTAGTCCTTAGAATCTCGACGCTCTCAACTCCAACTCCTTCCATGCTTCGGGCGATAGTATCACGACAGGCTCATTCGTGCAGATAGGTACAATTATCACCTTTGCGGCAGTTTCCCGACTGCCAGAAACTGCACACTTGTGTTTTGTAATTGGGCGGCAGATATGTATTATTGCCCTTGCTTCGTTTGGCATCCTCATACGTGTCGGAAGTCTCCAGAGCTCGCTTGCGGTCCTGCTGATAGCCATCGTTTGCCACGTAGCCTTGAAAAGATCCATTTTGCTGGGCGCCTTGGTTCGGAGCCTGTGGAGTCAGGTCCTTTAACTGCGTCAGTAGCTGAAAGAGAGACGAAGTGCCATCATTTGACCCGCCGTTGGCTTGCGCTGTAGGTGCATAGCCTTGGTTACCGTACGCGGGCTGCGTGTTCTGTGAAAGCAGCGGAAATGGCTGACCCTGAGGTGCCTGCTGCTGTTGTTGCTGCTGCTGCTTAAAGACGTTGAGCGCGTTTTGAATGCTCGTATCAGTGTTTTGCTGGGTCGGAGCAGTAGCTGGCTTGGTAGAAAATCGCGCGAAGACAGCCTCAAGATCCGCATATGGGTTCGCAGCGGGTGGGGGTTGTGTGTGTTGCATCGTTTGGTGTATGCCCTGGGCTCCAGATTGCGTTGAAGAATATGCGTTTTGCGCATAAGGAATGCCCGTCGGATAAGTAGTATTTGACGATGATTGTGGTCGATGTAGTGCCCGTAATAATGAGGCGATGTCGGCGGAGCCGCCCGTGCCACCTTGTACACTACTAGCAAACCCGGCGGATTGAGCCTCACGAGCTCGGTTGCGATACTTGTCTTCAGGCTCGCCAAGGTTGCGGGGTTCGGTAAAGCCCCCCGAGTATTTATCCAGCGGCTCTTTTGGCGACGAGGGGATATCCTGAGGTGAGGTGTAGATAGCCATAACGGTAGTGCGCTCCCGTTCATCCTGGGTGTCTTTCTCGGGGCTATCCACAGCAACTGTGCCGCCGCGTGTGACCATGTTTGCCACGCTCGTCTCGTAGTCGATCTCATCGAAGTCAACAGCCGTTGGGTCGTACCAGTCAACTAAGTCCATCTCTTCGGGCGGTTCGTACTCTTCCTCCTCGTCTACCTCGAGTTCTTTGTGGAGCTTAAGCATACGACCTTCATTCTTGACATCCGCCGCATCACGAAGCATGTTCTCATTGTGGCCGCGTTCCTCTTCAGGATCATGGTGGAACAGCTTGACCTGAACGAGGCGGTCATCCGGCGCAAAAGTGACCCGCAGCTTGCGACGTTCCTCCTTGCGTAGTCGTTTCTTGCGCTCGGCTTCAGTTTCGGGGGGCCGGTCCTCGCTCGGCTTCTTGGCAGGCCCGGGGATCTCTTTGGGTTTCCCAATATTGGCCAGCGTTGCAGCGAGCGAGAAGGCTGCTTTGGGCGCCGGCGCAGCCTTTGACGCTGGTACTGGTGCCGATGCCGGCGCTGGGACAGAAGGTACAGTAACCTTGGTGGCTGCCTTAGGCTCTGGTTTGCTGTTGTTGGTTAGCTGTGAAATCAAGAACTCGCCCATGTGAACCTACATTGACTTGCCGTCCAGAGCGCGATTGGCACTTACGGAATCGGCTGCCGGTGTCGGTTTCTTCGACGCCGATTTCAATCCGCTCAACAAGCCACCACTTTTTGCCACAGGAAGCTTTGGTTTGGTCGCCGCTTCGCTCGCGCCTGTCATCGCTGAGGGCTTCGATCCAGCCTTGGTGCTGGCGGCATCTTTACCTGATGCCGGCTTGGCAGCCGTGGTTGCTGCTGCTCCTTTGCTTGGCGCGGATACCGGTCCCGCACGGGGAGGTGCCGGCGCACGGGGAGGTGCCGGCGCGCGCGGAGGTGCTGGTGCTGGACCGCGCTTGGCTGGGGGCGAAGGAGCATCAGTTGGACGAGAGCGCCTGATGCCAGCAGAGGGCTCAGGGGCCTTTGGAAGGGACTTGATCTTGTCATTCTTCCCAGACATTGCTGCCAGGACCTTTTTAGCAAGCACCTTCGTAGCGTCGTTGCCCTTTTTAGTGAATTTTCCAATGATCTTATCCAATTTAAGTCCTTCGATAACGTCCTCTGCAATCGATCCGCAAAGAAGCATCAACTAGATACGTCAGCCCACATTACTGCAGAAGCGACATGCAAATACCTTAAGAACATCGGTGCTAATTTCATCGTCGTAGGCACCTTGCTTGGAGCGGTCAACGAGTAGGGATGAATACGCCAGAAGGATCGGTGTGACTTTATTGAATCTGCAGTTATCGTTAGTCGGAAGAACAACAACAATAATGATAATTTTTGTCATTGGCACCCATGGTAAGCCTTATTGCTGCCGCTCATAAATGAGTCTCAATCTACACGCAAACAATCGTAGGGGAATCCAATTATGATGCACCCCTCCTAGCAAGAAAATGCTACCACTCACCTTGTCAATATATCCGTGTGGCCGTGCTTGATCAACGCTGAAAAGGCTTTACCCATCCTTCTTCGCTGTGTTTCCAAAGCCCCTTTGCGTTTCTCAATAGCAGCTTTATCACCGGCCGTTTCAGCGGCCTGCAATTTTGAGCCTGCCGATTTGAAATCATCACGGGCTGATGCAATAAGTTTGTGGATGGCCGAAATCCGTTCCGAAATGGTGGTGGGCCCGAGGCCAACATTAGATGGCGCCCAGCTTGCTTTGATCACATCATACTCAAATGCCGCTTCAAGATCAGCCGGACGCTGAGGCGGGAGAGGAGACGACTCCTCTTCCTCCGAATCTTCGCCCTCTGACACTTCAGATCCAGAGTCACTATCACTAGAGGAATCTGCATCACCCGCACCGGCAGATACATTCGCAGAATTTGCTCCAACTGCTGGCCGTGATCGACCTACGGCGATTTTTAATTTCTTGAGCAGCGGTCGGTGTTTGGCCAACCAGGGATTATCCCCCTGCGTGGCCATGATATCTTCCCGAATCTGTTTAAGTGAAGGCCGTTGGGGTAACGTTCGCGGAAAGTTTGTCCGGTTATCTGTTGCAGTAACCCAGCCTTCGCTTAGTGTGAAGAAAGAAAATTGATCATCGAGCTGGAATAATGGAGCCGAATCTGCAGAGCTTTCCACACCGCCCGCCTCAACCTCACCACCTGAAGCAACATTTGTGGCCACAGTTGAGACCATTTGGGGGGTACTCACACTATGCGCGGGTGCCGTTGATGCTGCTGAGTTGCTAGATACCTCCTGGGATCTCTGGGGGTTCGAGCCCACGGTCGAGGCTGCTTGCTGCATACGCGAGACTTCCCCGAGATTTGGCTGGACGGCATTGTTCGATTGAATCTGTGTCGGCTGATAGTGCTGAAAGGTACGGTTTTCTATTGCAGCCGGGGAAATTGTTTGTGGTTGGTGATGTTGAATATTTTGATAAGAAGAATGTACAAAGTGAGGGTTGTACTGCTGTTGCGAGAAGTTCGGGTATTGATACTGTTGAGGTTGCTGTTGGTATGCAGCAAAAGCTGGGTCTTGTTGCCAATTGTAAGTGTACGGTGAAGATGAGAGGGATGGGTTGGAGTGAGTCCAGTGGTACTGTTGACCAACCTGGGGATGATTCCAATCCATTTCATAGCCATTGAAACCACTATTGTTTGGGACATGCTGCTGCGATACATCCTGACGTGCCGGTACATGGCTACCATCCCAGTACCCTCCCGATAAAGAGTCTGGGGGATACTGGGATGGATCCATTCCGTTCTGTCCTCCTTGTCGATCCATTGGCAGCTATTCTACCTGCCCCCGACTCATCTGAGCCGGGGGTCTGCTAATCCCACAAGGCTGCAGCCGCGTCAACTCGGGTAACCTGTCAATCGCTGTTCCATACAGGTCACGTGAGTCGAGGGATGGTATCTCGGAGTTAAAGGATTTTTAAATCCGAGAATCTGGGGGAGTTTTGGTGTGGGAAATTAGGAGGCTAGTGCAAAATCGGGCTTAGCCTCACAACGGGGGGATCTCCTGCTGGATTTGCGACTGGATGTGCCCGCGCGTGCAAAGAAGCGTGTCGACGAAGCCGCGTGAGAGAGAAGTGAGTGCCGTAGGCCTGCGTCCGTCACAGGCACACTCGTACCAACCAACCTTGGGAGCCGATTCGTAGCCTCTCAATCATGTATAATTGTTGGATTCACGCACACTCCTCGATATAGTCCAGATATATCGGCCGACCGGCTCCCACGAATCTCACCGGCGGTAATCCGTTAAAAGGACCGTACCACCAAATGTGATTCAAGCGGTGGGGCGGAGCTGCAAGTATTTTTGTAGAAATTTGAGAACGGTTGGCGTAGAGAGCAACGGGCTTGACCTGTACGCCGTCTGTCACGCCTGAAATGGCTCGAGGGTCTTGTTAGTGAATGCCACACAACCCCCCTCAACGCCAAACACAACCTGCACTCGTGCTCGTCTAAAGCACCGGCCGGGCTGCACACCTGCTGAGTGATTGACAGAGTCAATTATTCTCGGACCAGATGCAATCCCCGTTCGCTGCGAAGAGCAGCCGTTGATGCCGCAATTCTGGCAACCCCCCAGTTTGTCAGACTACCACCCGCGTGCCTTTGTTCCACACAGCTCCATCACACGTGTCCGGATTAAGATGGACCGTGAGAGCGGTGCCCGGGCTTTTACAGCTCGCGCCTGCTTTAGAAGAGTTTACTATCTGGATGTGGCGATGAAAGTGGGAAAGGGGGTTGATGGAAGTGATGACATGTAGTTGACAGCAATGCGGAAGGAAGGGGGCAATGGGCGGCGGGAAGAAAAAAAAGAGAGAGGCAGCTCGCCAAGGTAGCCCCCATCCAACACACTACGACGCAACGACACAAAAACACCAGGAAAGCTGCCGGGGGGGGCGGGTGCTTTGCTTTGCGGCCAGAGGCAAAGTTATTGCCGAACGGCTTTTACTCACACAGTGTATACTGCAGCCGCATCAGCGAGGCCGTCTCCCTTCAGGCAGTCGCTTTGTGATCCGATCGGGGGTCTGTGGCAATCTAACGAGCTCTTCGCCCGCTAGGGCAGTTCCAGGTGTTCTCCTTGACGCTTTGCCATCCTCCCATCACCCTAATCACGCTCGCCATGGTGCCGAATCCGTCCCTGCGAGACGCTCAAGTGTGTAGGTAGGCCAGTGATGTCGAGCGCGATGGAGCTATGCTGATGCCAGATGCAGCCTCATTCGAAAAGATCCTCAACCTCAACCGCGATGTCCTCCCGTCCTCAGACACAGCCCACGCCAGCAATGGCATTACTTCCAGCACCGGGGCCGTCCTTGACCCCGCTACAGGGGAGCCAATATGGAAAGTGTATGAAGTGAAATGTTCGGGTTTGTGGACATTCTGACCCGGCATAGCCTTGTATTTGATGACATGGGTCGCGATGCAATCTCAAGTGTGATGCGTGTCAACGATCTACGCTCACGAGGCGTCACAATTCACCTGTTCGTATGGCAAAAGATGCCCAACATCGCACTAATGTGGGTAGATATATCAAGTCTCAGAGGCACCAGCTCCCAGATGTGCCGGTAGTCTATCTCGTTGAACCAACCGAAGAGAACCTTTCAGTACGGATGCTCCTCATCAGTTTCGGCGCCAACTAATAGCAAGCAGATTATCGCGCAAGATTTGTCCCGCAACCTCTACTCCGATGCCTACCTCAACTTCCTCTATTCCATTCCTCGCGAACGTATGGAGTTCCTGGCCGCCAAAGTCTCCGCTTCTGGCACCGCTGAGAATATCGCCCAGGTATACGATCAGTAAGATAGCAGGAATGCTCCTAGTTCACGGCTAATTCTACAGGTATCTTAACTTTGTAGTGGCAGAGCACGACCTTTTCACTTTACGAATGGGCAGTGATACCTATTACACACTCAACTCCGGAAGTGTGTCGGATGCTACTCTCGACAAATTAATCGATCGGATCGTGGTCGGTCTCTACAGCGTGTGCGTCACGATGGGGAAAATGCCCATCATTCGCTGCCCCAAGGGAGGTCCTGCTGAGCTTGTTGGCGCGAAGCTCGACCGCAAGCTCCGAGATCATGTTCTTTCTTCCAAGACAGATAACCTATTCAGCGGCACGGGCCGATCAGGAAGTTCTTCCACACAGGCGTCATCGCGACCAGTGCTGATTATCCTGGACCGGAGCGTTGATGTGGTACCCATGCTCTCGCACTCTTGGACATACCAATCGCTTGTTTCGGATGTGCTTCAGATGCGACTCAACCGCATCACCGTAGATACTCCGGTTGATGAAAATAATCCGGCTCGGGGTACCACCAAACGCGCCTACGACCTTACCTCGAATGACTTCTTCTGGGCTCGCAACTCCGGCGCGCCTTTTCCTCAGGTGGCAGAGGATATCGATGTGCGTGAGACATATTTTCGCTGCGGCCGTGCTAACATACTTTAGGCCGAGCTTTCAAAATACAAGGAGGAGGCTGCAGATATCACCAAAAAGACTGGTGCTTCCTCACTAGAGGACTTGCAAACAGACTCCAATGCTTCCGCCGCACACCTTAAGGCAGCGATCACCCTGCTTCCAGCTCTTCGTGAACGGAAAGCTACTCTTGACATGCACATGAACATTGCTACCGCGTTATTGAAAGGGATCAAGGATCGGGAGCTCGACAATTTCTATCAACTGGAAGAGTCTATCGCCAAGCAAACCAAGGTGCAGATGCTTGAGTTCCTGAACGACTCCACTAAGGGTGGCAACGATCCGCTAGACAAGCTGCGGCTGTTTACCATCTGGTTCGTCCGCCAAGACTATAGAGATACTTTACTCATACGTGCAGGTACTTGACCACCGAGTCCGAGGTCTCGCGTGCAGACATGACCAAATTCGAGGAAGCCTTAACGAAGCTTCAGGTCGATACAGCACCGGTTCAATACGTTAAGGGGTATGTGACCAGTCTCTGAGCCGATCACCGGCTAATTTCTTAGTGTTCGAGAGATGACTCGTATGACAATGATGACCTCCGCCCCATCGCAGCCGGCTCAGCAGTCAGAGATATTCAAAGGGTTCAGTTCACTGAGTAACCGCTTGACCGGTTTCAAGGATAGCGCTCTCGGTGCCAATTTCGAGAATCTGATATCAGGCGTCAAGAATTTAATCCCTGTGAGCCGTGACGGTACGGTAACAAAGATCACCGAGTCCATCATGGATCCTGCCGCAGCTTCCTCGTCCGCGATCGCCAAGACCGAGAATTACCTGTACTTCGACCCTCGATCGGCGAATGCGCGGGGCACCATGCCCGACGCGTCCAAGATGAAACAGCAGCAGGGCGGACTTGCGCCTGGAATCCAAGCGAGCTTTGGGCAGCGGCGGCAAGCCTTCAGCGAGGCGATAGTCTTCTCAGTAGGTGGTGGGAGCTACGACGAATATGGGAATCTGCAGGAGTGGGTGAAGCGAACCAATACTGCTCAAGGCACAAGCGGCACCCGGCGTGTGGTGTACGGTTCGGACGAGCTTGTCGGCGCCAAAGAATTCATTGATGAGCTGGCAAAATTGGGAAAGGAACATACGTGAACGTTAGAGAAGGGTCCGTAGATAATTCGTAGCCGCGGTCGCGTCAAGCGATGTTTTACGCGTCTTCTAGTAAGATCTTCCTACTATGCACTCAAATAGTGCGTAAATCGAGTGAGAAAGTAGATTTTATTGTCTTCTACGAATTTCCAAACTTCTTTTGCTAATTTTCAAGCGTTTGGCAGTGGACCACTCGATTTCGTGGTCCGGTAGTGAGCTACGGTAAAGTTTGATGTATTTTAGCAGCAAAATTTATTCGGCCTACAGAAGAAATGCTCATCACACAGAAATTCAGTCACATAGCCCCAAACATGTCATTACCAGCCTAAAAAATAACGCAGTGCAATTTTCAGGATCAATTTGTCTATACAATCACTGAAAACAACCATGGAGCGCGTTTCCTCACCTGTAGAGAAAAAGCGAAAACGCGATGATCCGGCGGCGGAAGAGCTCGAGATTGACATTGATGCTCCGGAGCCGCCGTCAAAGAAAGCCTTGAGGCGCGCAAAGAAGGGCAAACCGGCTCAGACCAAACCGTCCAGCCCGTCTCCTCCGACTGTGAGTGATGCTGCTAAGAAGGTAATCGCCGACGGCCAGGACGGTCCCACGGAGGTACAGCCAGATGGCCAAGATTCGGCAACAGAGAAGAAGGAGCAGAGAGGCGACTACGGTGTCTGGATTGGTAACCTTCCCTGGTCTATAGACAGAGACAGCCTCCGAACTTTCCTCACCGAGCGTGGCGGTCTCTCTGAGGCGGATATCACGAGGATCCACATGCCCGCGCCCTCCAAGCGCCATGACGCTCCCGGCATAGGCATCCGCGCAAAGCCGCACAATAAGGGCTTCGCGTACGTGGACTTTTCATCTCCAGATATCCAGAAGCAAGCCATTGAACTGAGCGAGACGCTACTTGGTGGGCGTGCTTTGCTGATCAAGGATTCGCAAAACTTTGCGGGACGTCCTGCCGAGCATCAGAATGACCGCAAAGAACGGACTGTCAATGGCTCAAAAGGCAATCCGCCGAATAAACGGATCTTTGTGGGCAACCTGAGCTTCGAAACGGATCGAAATATGCTGCGGGATCACTTTGCACAATGCGGCGAGGTGGAACAGGTGTTTCTGGCTACCTTCGAGGATACGGGGCGTTGTAAAGGATACGGATGGGTCACATTTGCCGATCTGGAAAGCGCAGAAAGAGCTGTCAAGGGGCTTGTCTTATATCGAAAAGACAAGGTCGGCAAGAAAGGGAAACCTGGATCGTTCGATGCCTTGTCTCTTGGAGGCCAGAAGCTCCGTGCCGAGTTTGCTGAAGACGCAACGCTCCGGTATCAAAAGCGATATGGCAAGCACGGGGATCAAAGCCGCGATGCTCAGTGACACCATGTCGAAATTACTCCCGCAGATGCAGATAAGCGACTTCTTTCCGCGAAGGTTTTCGTTCAACTACAGTCCATCTGCGCAATTCCGGTCGTTGTGGCAACAAATTCAGCCCAGCGTGGATAGCAGAGCTGATCACTCTTGCCCAACCGCGTGAAACGCCGATTTACCATCATGAACAATCTAAGTCTCATAACACATCCATTAACAGATGTCAATCCCCAGTGAAACATCTCATCATGGCACACAATCTTTACGTCCGAAGTGGGTTGTATCAAGGCAGGTGGTATTACTATTACCACGAAAACGACTACAAGGACGCTGGCCCTCGACGTACATCTTATCCACCTCAGCCAGACCCAGACACCCAATTGGAAAGGATGAGACCTCACCTGCGTAGTATTTATCAACCTCGAGACGAGCCGCATGGACCGATTCATGTTCATGAGATTCGTATCCCACCTTCTGCGGTCGCGATCTGCTATGATGGGGAAGTCTTCAACTTGTTTACGAGGGTGGGAACAGTGCCGACCATAGGAATACCGCCACAGGATCCCGATATCTTCGCCGATGATCCTCCAGACATGTTCTATGATCACATGCGCGACCTACATGATCTTCTTGTGGATCTTGCTCTTACGCCCGAGCTCAGATCTGCTCCCCCTCCCTCTTTTTTGCAACTGCGCAACGTGTGGGACTTTACCGTGCATAGACTGCGCGAACGGGGTCCAGGCGAGCTCGTCCAACCTCTAGAGCAGAGGTTATCCGGATCGATTTCCGACGTCTACCTCGCCGCGGCCGAGCGTTACGTGGAGGCGCTATGTGCTGCGTCAAACGCTCCTACAGAAACCCTTTGGCACACCATGCGGGTCGATTCCCCCCCTTACAGTCTTCTTGGAATCAACGACCTTAGTTCCAGCCTCACTTTTGATCCGGAGTTCCACTACATACAGTAACCCCCACCTCGCCCACAGGGTTCGCTACCTTCTGGCGGCGCGGACGTTCAGAACGTGTCTACCACTCGCAGAGATGCGACACAGCAGTGACACCGTTTCAATAACTGACCCCAACTCGTGAAACTGGGTGCACCGTGGGAGCTGCGGTTAAATGTATCACGTGCTACCGCTGGAGTGAAAAGGACTACTAGACTCGTATTGGCGTCTACAGATCTCAGCCTCGCCAGCGGTCTCAGCCGGCAACCGCCTTCCCAACCCCCAGCCACACTTCTTTTTTGCTCGTTTCAGTCTGTGTCGTCGATCAGTGACGCGACCGGAGACCTGGATCTGCTGCCAAGGCTCATGATTACCGCTTTTCTGTTGTTTACCGCGTGCCTCGCGACTGGCTGTACCTCGCACCATCCGGCTATCGAAGATTTTGTGACTAGCGATTCTCGATAGATACTATTTAGAACTAGTCCCCAGAAAAGTATCACGTGTGGCTCGTGTCCCGAGCCCCTTTCCATTTCCTCAGAGTTTGCCTGCGTGCCTGTGTGCCTCGCGCTCTCTCTCTCTCTCTCTCTTTTCCCTGCTCCTGCCCTGTAGTGGGGTGTTCGTCGTGGTTGTCGTGGTGGTGGTGGTGAAGAAACGAGAGCCTCCCTCCCTCCCTCCACTCTCTTCCCCCCTCGGCGCGGGGAAATCATCGCCGCGATCCCGGCTAAACCGGTTCGGGCAACGCTCCTGATTTCATAATGTGTGTGTGCAAGTGTGTGCGCAGTGTGCGTGTGTGTGTTCTACCTACCTACTGAAGGGCGACACACACACACACACACACCTGGGGGCGGAGAGAGAGAGAGAGAGGACGGCCGCTGCGGCCGCCGGGTGCCGTGAAGTCGGATACCCCATCGCCCGCTCCTCTTTCCTCGCGCGCTCTGCTCCCAGACGACTCTCTCTCTCAACGGTCGCTCGAGCGATATCCCCTCCGCTGCCTCGCCGCGGAAGGCGCAGGCAGCGTGGATGCCGGCTCTGGCTTTTGGCGTGGCCGGGCAACGTTTTGATTCCCCCATGATTCCCGTGCGACGCCTCGAAGCACCTTTGCGCTCGCGATATGCCTCGGTCGTTCGGACGTCGTCGTCGTCGCACGAGCCGTCCGGCATCGCCCCGATTTTCCGTGACTTGCGGGCGGGTTCGAGACTTATTGACCCGACATCACGATGCGCACGAATCCGAGCTCTAGAATGCACCTACTTTTGACCTCCGCGACACCACCCATCGGTCCGGCGCGCGATGTTTCGTCCGTCGACGACCGTCCCGGATCGCGCCGTCGAGGGGATGAGGCACGAGAGGAGGTGCGAGAATTGCCTATGGAGGATTAGCCAGCCCCAACCGGCGCACGACGCTCCCAGGATGGAGGAAGGGATGGGTGTGTGGGTGTGGGTGTGGGAAGGACCGCGGCAGCTATGCCTGCTCGGCGCTGGTGTTATCCTCACACTTGGTGATGCTGTTCTTGGTTGTCCTCTTAGGCGTGAACCCCTGGGCATCCCTCCCTCCCTCCATCTTCCCTCTCGAGACGAGGCCGGACCGACCTTTGCCCCGTCAGTTAGCACCAGGAGGGCGCGCGCCAGTCGGTTCGAGCCCCCATCCCCAGGACTCTGATGCCAATGTGGTGGGTGTGTGTGTGTGTGTGTGCCCGTAGTGGTGGTGTGTCCTCTCTGTCTGTCTGTGGCCGTGTTGTACTAGGGAGAGAGGAGGGAGAGAGAGAGAGCAGGTAGTGGCATGGGTGGAGGGTAGTGCGTGTGCGTCCCCCCTCTAGAAATCACATACCGATCCGTTTTCCCTATAAGCGCGCCTGCCCCAGCATCTCCGCCGTCTCCCCCCTTCCCCGCCCATTTCTCACGCAACTTCCCCTTCGACTTTCGAATCCGACGACGCAGCGAACGCTCCCAACAGGTTCTCCAGCCTCATCTACACACATCCATCGCAATGGCCCCCAAGAAAGCAGCAGCCGGCACCGCCAAGGCGCCCTCGCACCCGTCCTACAAGGGTATGTTCGTTCCCAGCTCGTCGTCGCCGGAAGTCGGTCGGACCTGGCGGCGCGTGGCGCGACAGGATTGCACAACACATGCTAACATGGACTCGCAGACATGATCAAGGAGGCTATCCTCGCTGTAAGTGACCGACCCGGCGAAGGGGGAGAACGAGGTCACGCGCGCGGCGTCCGGACGGTCGCAGTTCGGGAAAGCAAAACATTGCGCCCGAGCCGCTCCGGACGACGCGCGCAGCCTCTCGCATCCCGTGATGGATCCATCGTGCTAACATGTTTCTGCGCAACAGCTCAAGGAACGCAATGGCAGCAGGTACGTGGTTTCCGCGCGATGGGTGCGACCTCATCGTCGCCCGGTCGCAACTTGGTTCTTCGGACGATATGCTGACATCTCTTCTTCTCTTCAGCCGTCAGGCCCTCAAGAAGTACATCCTGGCCAACCACAAGACGCTCGCCGGTAGCCAGGCCGTGTTCGATCAGCAATTCAACAAGGCTCTCCGCACCGGCGCCGAGAAGGGCGACTTCGCGCAACCCAAGGGTACGTGGCTCCCGTTGTTATGATTTCGCGCATATGCCCCGGTCATGAAGCAGGTCGCAACTGTCCAAGGAGCACCATTGGTGTTTGGATAGTGTGCCTGTCTGATGCTGGGTGCTTCAAGCTCGTGTCATGCTCGTTGTCGCCGCCATAGACTGACACTTTTCGCTCTAGGCAGCTCTGGCCCCGTGAAGCTGGGTAAGAAGGAGCCGGCGAAGAAGCCCGCTGCCGCCAAGAAGGCAACCACCACGAAGAAGGCCACCGGCACGACCACGAAGAAGGCGACCACCACCACCACCAAGAAGACTACCACCGTGAAGAAGGCACCGACCGCCAAGGCCGGCACCAAGAAGACCGCCACCAAGACCGCGAAGCCCAAGGCCAACACGGGCACCAAGCGCAAGACTCCCGCCGCTGCCGCCGCTGCTCCCGCCGTCGTCGATGTTCCCAAGGTCATCAGCAAGACCAAGTCCGGCCGCGTGACCAAGACGCCCGCGAAGGGCACCACCAAGGGCGCGACCCCGAAGAAGGGCAACACCAAGTCCAAGGGCATCGGCCCCAAGAAGACCGGCGCACCCGCTCCGCCGAAAGCCGCATAAGCGGATCATGGGAGATGAGTGTTTTGCTGAGGGTGGCCTGTACCCACACGCGACGAAATAGTGCGCGCGTGCGCATGTGCTTTAGATATCCAGGGGCCAGAGTAGCATGATGGGGGCCGCGTCTTGTGTAGTATTTGGACCGGGGAACGGGGGGGGGCTGGCGTTTACGAATGGCTAATGATGTCTTTTCACTGTACTCATAACTTTTGTTTTTTGACACTGTGACTCTCTTGCCTAGTGATCTGCTACTGCGTTTGATCTTTAGTACTTATCGTGTTTACCCTCCTTACCAGCCCCGAGTAGAATTTTCTTCACTCCGCCTTACCTTTGATCACCTCTGCAGCCTCGTTCCTCACCGCCACCCTCCCAAGATAGTATCCCCCCTTTTTCCGACGCGTCCATCCCTTCAACATAAACAAACCCCCCTCCGAAGTGGCTGGTGCTCCCGTCCGCCGTGCCCCCATCGAGTTGAGGCACGAGGCTGGGACAGCCTGATGCCCCCACACCGCACTGCAAGGGCGAATATGGGGGCCACCGCAAGGCGAGGCCATGACGTCGGTCGGCATCCGGCGAAACCTGACCTCCGGAGCAGGCTCCCCCTCCTCCAAATTAAAAACGGTAGGGGAGTACCCCAACGAATGGTAGTGGGACTTCCCCCCCGGGGAGCGGAGGCAGGTGAGGAAAGTACCTCATCCGGTGGCCAAACTGGCTGCCCCTACTAAGCCGTTTCCGCAAATAATCCTGGGCAGACGGCGCCGCGCGGGAAAAGCGTGTGGTGGATGGGTGGGTGTGGGTGCATGCGTGCGTGTCCGTCCTACTCCTAACGTGCGTGCGTGCGTGCTACCCACCATACGTATGTTTCTCCGTGCGGACATTACTACTACACTCACAGATACGAGCCCCCGGGTCTTGTTTCCTCCACGCCATCCTCAGCTGCTCGACACTCCCGCCGTGTACGCATCGGTCGGTGTCGATTGGGACTTGATTCCATCTCTGAAGGCGGTTTGTGGACGGGTTGACCGGCACCAACCATCGCCCCCGGTGATTTTTGGGATTGCGAGGCGACCACCACCGTCATTCACCGCGCCCGTCATCTCTTCGCGATATGCCGAGCTATTCCCTCGTTT
>JANIPN010223964.1:0-16061 GCA_027478595.1 Erythroxylum anguifugum | reverse complement strand
GCTTTTGAGGCGTTGAGGTATCATCATCCATTAAACATCTTTGCATCTAACGACGTTACAAACTGAGCGTTAATTCTTTGACTTGGAACATATCATCATGATCTTGTTTCTCAACCTAATTAACTGCATAGATTCGCTCTAGTTGTTCATTTTCATTCTTGAATAGGGATTCTGTGGGATGAGAACATTGCATCTTTAGAGCCGAGTCCAGGGGAACAACAAACAGCAAGCTGGGCAGAGCATGTCTTGCTATAGTAAGCGTGCTGATATTTGCGATCGATACCACTTATGGTTACTTTACATATACTATTTGTATAACCATCAAAATCGTAGCCATCTTTCTTCCCTATGCTTCTAGTAGCGCTAGTTGAGTTCGAAAAGACAAGAACCGACTCGATGCATATATAAAAAATAAGTGAGTTTCCTGAGCTAGACAAGCAACGTATAAAGTTCTAATAGAAGCCAGCTACAAAGACTTTCGGCTAGTACTCTAGCTTCCCGAAGATATGGACTATGCGTGTTTGATGAGACGTGCCAGCTTGGGTCTCACGAGGTGAAGTTGTAGCAGTGGAGTAAATGATTGGATGGGGTCGAATTAGTATCGAAATGTTCGGGCGCCATAACAACGACTAGTGGACTAGGTAAAGAGCTAAGAGACTTTCTAATGCGTTGTAAGCTAGTAGACTAGCACAGTTTTCAAGTCCGGCAAGCTACGTGGTCAGCATGGCGCTCTATTGAGACTACAAAGCTAAGGGCAAATAAGATTAGCGCACACGAACGTGAAGACACTACGGCGAGGCGATTATATAGAACTTTAAGATTTCGATCCCATTAGAGAAAGCCCATGGCTGGGCCTTTCTTGGTATACATAAAGCAGATTCATGCATGCAAATATGCTGCCAACTAAGATAGTCACTCCCCGAAAAAAAAATTCCCGCTCGCTAATGGACCAACGCCATCTCGAAGCACCGCACACACACACACACACACACACACAACACCTTCTTACTCCCCAACAACTAGCCTAACCAACAACCAATCTAAGCACTGCAGTCTTGGTACCTATATTATACCATCAGCCACCCATCCCAACTCGATAGAGACAAGCACAGCGGGGAGAAGACTTACGCTGGGGTGACACCGCCGCACCGGGCATGGCACGTCCTCATCGCGTTATTCCGGCAGTAGCACGACTGCGGCCAGCTCTGCACGCAGTTGACCTGCGCGCACTGGCAGGAGGGTGTCGGCTCCGGGGTCGACGGCGAGGCGGTCGTGGCGTCGCCGCAGTCTTGGTACCTGTTACCGGAGCTTTGTCAGAAACTAGCCCAAACTCTTTGTGTATGTATGTGGAGAGGGGGGGGGGGTAGAGTTCAATGTAAGGGGAAGAGGTTTTAAGGTAAGGAAAGGGGAGTGAAAGGCAAGGGGGGAATGTTAAATGTAGGGGAAGGGAGAAGGGGCGGGCGTTGGAAAGGAACTTACTGCGGGACCACGCCTCCGCAGCGCTGGTAGCAGCGGCGGTTGGCGTCGTTGCGGCAGCGGCACGACTCGGGCCAGCTCTGGACGCAGTTTACCGCGGGGCAGGAGCAGCCTGGGGCCGGAACCGGAGCGGCGGCTGGGCTGGCCAGGGCCACGGCGAAGAGGGCGGAGAGGACGAGGGAGTACTTCATGGTTTTAGGATGATGGATTGAGTAGTGGACTGGCTGGCTGGCTGGCGGGAGTGAGGTGAGGTAAAAAGCCGTTGGATATGTGCTAGTGAGGATGATGATGTGATCGATGGAGCTGGAGGTGATAGGTGAGGATAAGCAGAATATGGAAGCGGTTTCCTCGCTCCTTTTATATTGAAAAGGGTAACCCATCCATCTCGGCTGCAAACATCCCTTTGAAGTCCAGTCAGGTCTCGATTCCACAACGTGCAGGATTCTGGATCTCTTTCTCTCTCTTTCCCTCGGCAGTATGCTTAAAAGTTTAATGTGTCTTCAGGCCGCCGCTACCTGCACGTTTTCTTTGTCTAGCCCAGCCTTGGTTGGAGCTTTTACTGGATTTGAGACTTGCCGTTCCCATCACCGTCCCCCTTGTTAGCACGCACACACTTCCAAAAGAGACGAGTATTATTTACGGACGGGCAAATGAAACAAGGCGGTGTGGACGTGCTTATACGACGGGCTTAGGCTTTTCTTACTTTACAGTCATCCCAGCCCATCCGTTGGCCATTATCCCAACTAGATGCTGACCCTCCCGGCCGCGCTTGGCGGATCCATGTGGCGCGTCTACTGCCCCAATCCCGCTGCAGAACCACGTTTAACCAGGCGGGGTAACGAACAAAGAAGAGGAGACAAAAAAGCAAAAGCGAAAACATTAGACTCAAAACGGCGAGTACCCACGAGTGTTGCGTAAATTATAGCTGAGATTCGTCAAAACGGGGCAGCGCGGGCTGACGAAAACAAGGAGTCTTGCGCAAGCCCTTCGTCCCAGCAAACCCCGTGGTCCACTCAGTCACGCAACCGTAACATCTGTGGCTTGGAAGATAAAAACGCATCCTATTCCACACAATAACTGCCCTGCAGTTCAAAGAGGTCGAGACGGATGCAAAAGACATGTCAAAAACACTATCTATAGACATCTGGATCCCCCCAACCTACATCACATCACAGCCCCGACGACAGAACATCAACAGCTGTCAAACCCGCTCTAGCCAGATCGTCCGTGCATACGTCGACGACCTTTAGCCCCGAGTTAGCAGCGCTGTCAAACCAGACTGTCAGCCTGTTGGATCGGCGAACCACCACGTGCAGTGCGACCGTCTCGTGTCGTGGTTGGTCTGACTGCCAACTCGGAACCCCGGCCGCTCGGGGCGGGGGGTGCGAAAAGGGGGGGGGAAGATCAGCTTTTAGTAGCATCGATGATAGTAGTACGCGGGCGCGACCGTCGCTGGGACTATAGAGGTGGTGGTCTAATTTATTAATGGGGCTAGGAGAACACAGTACACACCACCCACACACACACACACACACCAATACTTTCCGCAGAGGTCCCTGCCTTGCATTGCTATTGGAAGGCTGCAGATTTGGCCATGTTACTGCCCATATGCGGGGTGCGGGCTCTTGTGGGAATCTAGATCGCAAAGCCCCGCTCCTTGCACAAAGCCCCATCTCAGGCCATCTAGGATGAAAAAGCAAAAACAAAAGTGTGTCTAACTAGATCCTGCACTGGCTGGCCTGGCAAATGGTCTTGGCTGCAGCTCTTTTTCTTGTTGATTCAACAAATGCCCTGGTGGAAATTGGATCCGGACGCGAGGCTTACTCTCACCCCTATCTCTATGAGGTTTTAGACCATGGGCTGACTGAGAGGGCCTTTGAAGCCCATGGCGTTTTCGTACAACCACACACCGCAATCCATCCCTGATCTGGAATCTAGGTATGACAAATTCTCCACTAAGGGACTTGGGATGTGTACTATTAGCCGATCAGATTATTATCACACAAAGGCACTTTTTTTTTCGTCTGGTCTTTGCCGTGTGTCCTCCACCATTCTACGGCCGAAGCGCTAAGCTAACTAACTTTGCCCCAACCAAAGTGCGGGAGAGCTGAAAGCAAGTCCTACCGCTCTCTAATTTTTTGTTTTTTTTTTCTTTTTTCGTTTTTCAGCGGGCCGGAGCGCAAGCGCTTCCGTTGACTGGGATAGGACAGCAAGAGAGTTTTTGTGGCGTCTGTTCGACGAGGCCGGTGTGAGGCGGCTTATTGGGTAGAGACCCGATGTTGAAAGGCTGCCTCTACTCCGCTCCGTTCACGGAGCTCGTATCCATTTGTTGAGGTCCGGGGCATTGGAACATTCTTCAACGAGGGTGTAGCGGAGGAATAAATATTTAGGATTATTGTACGAGGGTCATATCCATCAACGACTATTGCTCGCAGACGCCACTTGTGTTTTTCTTTTCTTTTCGGCTAGATTGAATGGAGATAAGATATAAATGTTAATATATGCCAATGAGGACTATTTGCTTACGGAATTAGGTATATATATAGCAATACTTTTGAGGAAAATTGAATCTCACAACACATATCATGTGCCAGTTCACAAAAAAATATAGTCATTTAAACTTGAATATGAGCCTGAGGTTGCTGAAAGAATGCAGCGTGTCGGGTAATTGAAACCCGTTTTTAGAACCTACTCTAGCACTAAGTATTTACCCGAGACGATATCCGTGTCGGAGTGTCAGCCTCTGTGGCCATTTAGTGTTACCAATTTGGCAAAAATGGCTGCAACCACTAGGCTCGACCATGGGACATGATATGAAGCTTTTCTCGCATTCACATTGGGAGGAACCTTAAGACTGATGATAACTGTGTTCCACAGTGTCTTCCACTCTAGACTAGACGAGCGTAATGTATGGCTAACCCTACGCCTTATGACTTTCCACGATTCGTCTCTCTCTTACTTTGTATCTATCTTGTCGTCTCTTCTTGTTACTGCGCAACTACAACTACTGCAGGCTGGGATGATTAAATGATTTTAATCGTCTCTCGTTTCACACTCTCAGAAGACCATGAGACGGCAGCCTCAGAATTCTCTTTCGTGCCCTCGCAAAAACCTATACGCACAAATGTCCCGTCCTCTAGTGGTGACAGTATGAGCGCGATCGGATACTTATTAAGCCCATATCCTAGAAGTAGAAATTTGGCATTCGCGGGGATCATATTGAGGGCGGGGACCCCACCGAAGCCGGTGCCATCAAATTTCACCCTGCCCAGATACATTCCAGTATCACCCGGTAATACTGGAGCTCTTAGGACCACTGTGCCACTTTTTACTGAACCAAAAGGAACATTTTCATCAACTAGAGCGACTGTGACATCGAGCAATTCTGCTTCCTCACGAAACGTCGATGGTATGTTTACTTGGCCATCGGATGATAGCCAAGACCATGTCGGGGACTTATACGTCGTTAGAGGATTTCTACTCGAACGCGAAACCGACAACCACTGCTCCCAACCCAGAGACCTGACTAGCGACCGTTGCCACATTCCAGCAATATAATTGTCCGCACAAACTTTGTGATACTCGCGCGCCAGTCCTGCCAAAGCATTTAAACGATCTTCAGGTACGCTTAGCTTGCGCCTAGTAAAGTCATAGATGATAAAGTCCCATTTTCTTTGATAATGTGAAGTACGATCATAATGAGGATTAGGGTTAGGTGGCTCTTGGTAACCGAAGCTACGATTAGGCAAACGGTCATCGTCTGGTTTGAAATAAGGCGCATGCGTCTCTCTAACAGTAGCAAATTTGTCCGTTTGGCACTTCCAAATGAGATCCTGCGGAGCGTAGTATAGAACACGGCGCGACAGCAGAGATTCTTGCATGGTCCACGCTCGCTTGTCAAGAGGTCCCTCCGCATACTGCTTATCGGGGTTTCGTAGCCAGATGCTTCCAGTTTGCTCATTCGTAATGTAGAAGGGAAGTCGGCACATTCGCGATGGTATCCTATCCTGAAGAAATCCTTCCTTGACGCTACTTGCGCTTGCTGCTGCAATGGTCAAGGTCGCTGACTTATAGATCTCCCCCATCTCATTGATTTCAGCAAAATTATCCGACACGTCGTCCTGAAGAATACACAGTGAATCAACCCATAGATACCGGAAACCTAGGCTTCGTGTAACTGAAATTGCGTCTTGGATGGTCTTTGGTAACTCCACTGGGAGAGATTTCATGTACGATTCAAGCGTTTTCGAAGTTGTTGTGATGTCTTGAGCCCCTCCCCAACAGTAGCTTAGCGCAACATAGTCCGCCTTTTCGTTTGCTCCACTGACATGAACGCGAACAGGGAGGTTTGGTTGGTTTATTCCAACATCCAGAACGCGCTTTGGTAGAATTGGTATATCTGCAGACGGACAGTATTGATGTTCCTTCTGGCATATTGTGAGAAGATCTTTAATGCGATCTGTAATAGAGTTGCTCATAACTGGAACTAATGTAGGAAGGACATCTAGAAATTGTGTGGCCGGATCATCTTTCATAGTTTCAGCCATCAAATCTGAAAACAATGCTGATAAGCTCACCTGGCGTAGTAAACACGCGTAATAAGCTTCTAAAATCTTTGTCTATAGGATAAGGATTTAAAGTTAGATGCTGGACCCTTCTTATATCGCCGAAAGGATGCTCAATTTTGTTATTATTATCGTCCAGGTGGGCTGATGCAGGCAAAGCATATACTCGGATATGTCCCTCGTCAAACTTAATATCAAGATATAGGCGGAAAATGCGGCAAAGAGGACATCCTCGTCTGCATGATTCTCTAAACTCGTCCTCGCGGAGATGCTGATAGCCTCCTTTAGATACCAAGGATCGTAGACCTTCGATAGTTGCGGTCATGAATATACACGTATTACAAAGTCCATCCGCATGTGGGTCTTTCGTGTGCTTCCGCTCTGAACTCATCATTGACTTTTTGGTCTTTTTGGCCGATGTACCATTCAGAATGTCATCAAACAATTTAGGTTTGGTGCACGATCACGTGGTGCTGCGGGGGAGACAGAAGCAACCTCCTCGACAGGCGTCAACAGGCGTCAATGGAAAGAATGATAGAAGCCGAACGCAGGCAATAAGTCGCAGTTCTTTGTTATTTTAGTACTGTACTAATGTTTTCATCTTAAACCATGTACTTCTAGTTCTGGAAGAGCACAGTTGGCGCATGGCATTGTGGGAGATGAATGTAAACTAGCTCCTTTTGGGCCTAGCTTGCCCACAAATAATAAAAATAATAATTAAATACCTACCTAGGTACCTAGGTAGGTAGAATTTATAAAACGCTAGGCCCAGAAGGAGCTAGTTTATATTTATCTTCCATAGCGTCAGTGTGTTTGCGAAGATTTGTGTTAGGTTGCCAGGGAACCTTTTGCTGAGATGCTCCTTCCCTATTGGGTTAGATCACGTTAGCATACCTAAGGGCTATATTAGAGCACTGGCCCTCTTACTTAGGTAGCTCAGCAAAAGATACTTCGATTTCTTTATACATTTGACAATTTGCGAGCTTAAGCCGGCAACTCGTTAATTGTCGAGTGCTCGGTAACGAACGAAGTTTAATTCTATAGAAGGTGAGATTACTCTCACTCATAGAAGTTATGATACAGCGACCCGAAAGTTCGTTGAAATACACAATAGTGGTCAAGTTGTAACACATGAAGTTTTATTCAAGTTAATACGAGCGATACAACGAAACAGAATTGTATCCTATTCCACTTATTTTACAAGGCGGACCGATTAAGGCTCCCATCACCAATCCCTTCCATGTCCGAACCTCTAGTCAGGCTGTCAAAGAAGTTGAAAGCGACGCTATGGAATTGTAAATCATCAGTAGGGTTAGGAGGGTTGAATTTGATTGCCGCATCCCTGCCGCTAGAAGATAATACATCGGAAGTCCCGAGATTGTCTCCGCCGATGTCTGCACTTCTTTGAGATGCTATTCGAGAGCCTACCGCGTTAGATATAGAAGCTATTGATGCACCCAGTCCCCAATTATTGGAGCCTGAATGCCGTAATGAAACTTCGTTTTCTGCAGCTAGGCTTTGTTCCTGACAAACGACCCTATTAACATGGGATCTAACACTATGGATACTTGTTGCGACCGCTATTGGAGGTTGCATATGAGTTTGGGGCTGGTGAAGATGTCGATTACGAGAATTGTCTGAAGAGTTACCGTGTTTGCTGATCAGTACAGGCCCGTAGCACGGTATCTCTAGATTCAAAACCCGCTGCTGATCTGGCTGTGGCGCATGCCCGGCGGTGGAGCAGGGCGAAGGCCCTACGGTATATATCTTGCCGGCCGCAACCTCCGCTTCGATATCAAACAAGCGCCGAATCTGCTCAGTGCTCTTCTCGCTCAGGGTGTCTTGATTCAGTCGACCCACGACTTCCATGCTCTCTATGGCCTGTTCGATTATAGCTCGATCACTCAGACGCTGATGAGCAAGAAGATTGCGAAAGGGTCCTGAACAGCACTCATCAGTATCGGTACCAATATGGGCCAAAAGAAGTATCATAGCCGCCAAAAGCGCGAAGAAGTCGACCGATCTGCAACAAAAAGGGATGCGATTAACGTTGCGATAAATGACAAACCGGCTTAGCACTTCTCTACTCGCACTAACACATGTCAGCTTCGAGTATTCGTAGCGGTTTTGTGCCGCTATATTCATCAAAGGTCGAGAATGTAGCATGTACGGTAAATAAAGGTGGTTAAGAAGGTTGTAGTGGTAGAGCTGGTGTTTCATCCTGATAGTCTCCTGGAATGCAGCCTCCTCGTCGGCGTTGGCTAGGTTTGGAGCAAGCCACCACTTCGCAGGTAGTAAATCGGCAGCCTTTTGAAGGTCTGTCTCGATCTCCTCTGTTATTTTGTGATAGCGATCGGAATTTCTGTTCTCATTGCGTTGTAGTACCCGGAATGTCAATAGACAATGAATGCATTCTAATTTGCCCATTGGAGTGTCACCAGCAAGAGCTGTATCGTTTGCAAAGCTATTTTCAAGAGAACCCGGCGCAAGACCGAGCATGAGACATAAAAAGCGATCTAGATATACAATACGAAACCACATGGCCTGTCGATCAAGAGTTGGATTTCTAGGGTCTAGAAATTTGAGTGCTTGATGGCTACCTTGTTTGTCAATTCCCATGAGTCGGGCAAGACTCATAGACCGCTGGGTGGCTAGCCATGCTTGCCGCAGATTACCAATGTTAGCTTGGAAAACAGCTTCCATGATCGTACACTCAACAGCTTCGACACTGTCTAAGATGCTGTCGTTTGTAGATACTAGCGAGATTGCGAAATCGGCCAAACGCTTCATCATGACGAGCGGAGGCTCAGAAAGATCTTCGATGCTATTCTGATCAGGGGGCAGGTATTGAAGAAACGTTGCTAGTGATAGCATGTATTTTCCTAGGAGCACCGGATGCGCATTGGACTCTGGAATATCGAGTAGCTTTTCTCTACTATTTTCCATGCCACGTTTGTCCATTTCTGCACTGGAAATGCGCATATGTTCAGTTAAGTAGACCGACATGCGACTTCCGGCCCTACATATCGTTTTGATATCATGAAGGCTAGGTAAAGCGGCGTGAAGCTTTTTGGATAAATTCTCATGTCGTTCAGCAGCTCGACTCGGCGACGACCCCTGGGCTTCCGCTACGGACTGATCCTAAGCAATGAGCTCAACGATATGATTCTATTACCAGAAAGAACATTACACAACGAAAATACTCACCTTTGAATTCGTCAAAAGTTGAGAATGGAGTGCAAAGTCTGAGTTGCATGAGGAGGGTATAGGAATTTCGAACGGAAGTGGTGTAATCGATGGTTCTTTGGGGCCTGTCGGACAGATAGATTTAATATGAGTATTAACCAGTTTTGTTAGTTCCTTGACCATCGTCTCAATACGATTATCTTGATCCTCTGGCTGGCTGTCGGCTAATTGGGTTGGCAATGTATCCTCTGGGTACTCTTGGCTGATACAACACAGATCTCTACGGCTGCACTCGATACAGAGAGTGTCTCTTGGAGAAACAAACTCGCAGCGGACCTTCCTTCGCTTACATTCCCAACAGCTTCGAGTTCCTTTGCGGACCTTCCGCCGCTTTGATTGTGGTTCGCCGTTGCTGGCTCGGGACATATCCCCTTACGGCTAATCGTGAACTGCGGACTAAGTTTATTTGTTGGTAAATCGGTGAATATATCGGTGCATACGGATTTTCGTATGTGAATGCCTGTGAAAGAGTGGAGCAGTGGAATGAGCGGTGTAATTGCTCTTGCAAATGGGGGCTTAGTCACGGCTTCGTTCCGCCGCTCCTCCGCCGCTTGCCCGCCGCTTCCCCGCCATGAAAACAAGACAATAGCTTGGCACTCGGCTTGGAAGACGACTTCAACCCTCAAAATCCAGCTAAGAATTGCTAGATGGTTGTCTTGCTGATGAGCTGAGGTTTTGAAGATTTGAAGTTGATTGCCGATCATATTTCATGTCTTGGGATCCACAATGGCAGTGAAACGAGAACTTGAAGAGGCTTGTGGTAGCAAAATATTAAGGCTTATTCTTCACCTTCCGTTCCCTCCAAAACAATGCTATTCAAAGAGTTGCCTTACAAATTTATAAATAGTATCTACGATCTCGAACACATTATATCATTAAATTGCAGCAGGGCCTGTCTAGCAGCAAAACCATATGGATTCCGTACTTCTGATGTAGAATATTAATATTCAAATGGTCCAATTGAAACCATCAAATCTTTACCTTGCATATAATAACTACTGTAGGCATGAGCACTATCTCCGATATTAGTTTCCAGGGGCTACCGAGGCTTGAGCCGAACTCAACTCACTTACAGAGCTCGCTTAAGAACCACCATCTTAACTTCCTCCGCTTCCGCCACCATCGCTTCCGCCTCCATGTTCACTCTCGTGACCTTCGGAATGACCTCCATGGTCATCTTCGTGGCCGTGCCCATGACCGTGATCGTGTCCATGTCCATGTCCATGATCGTGCCCGTGTCCGTGGCCACCGTGTCCGTGGCTATGGCCGTGTCCGTGTCCGTGTCCACCTCCGTGACCATGCCCCACCGGCACTGCGTGGTCATGGCCGTGGCCCGATTCCAGCTTTGGTTTACTGCCGAAACACATGCTTTTTATCGCCTTGTCGAATGTACTTTTTAATCTTTATTTTTTGATACAAGGAATTTTCGTATCCTAATAGTCAGATATCAAGGTTGATGATAGTAAATCCAGTGGTTTATCGTAAATCAGACCTGAAACAAGGGACGAGAATGGAATGCATATGTACGAAACCCCCTCCTGTTCTCTTGTAGAGTCCCTGCCTTGCTGAGTCGTTGCTGCGGGATGACGTGTTAGCTGCTAAGAAGAGGGGGGTTACATCCAAGTTTCGGCCTCCTAATCCCTTTAGAGTTTCTTTCACCCCGCCTCTTTGTACCGATGTACATTCTACACAGAAATCAAATCATGTAAGTCACATATCCACTACGGATACGTGTAGTCTTGTGATTATCTTACATAGCCTAGGCAATTATCATAATTACTGAGGAAGTTATATCGTCTGGCATCTACATGCTATCACACAACTAAAACATACTACAGTTGCAACCCGGTACATCAGGTCAACTGAATGTACAAACCTTTTAAATAGAAGCAACAAATTCAGTCTGGGGTTATCGCTGTTAAGTATGTATTATTGACTCAGGAATAAGATATGTGCAGATCTATAGGCAGTTAGGTTAATGATTATATTCATCGAAATTTCAAAATCATTATCGTTAAGATTGTGTCCATAATCATCGTATAACGGTTTTTATATGCATTTCTATTATTGAATCTCCTCTGACGGACTGCTAGCCTCCATCTAGCCACGTCTTAACTCCTTATATCAATTAAGTATGTCTACTCTTCTCCACTCTTTTCGAATAAAAACAAACGAACGGCCATGGGAAGAACATGGGTGAACAGAATAATTGCTTTATGACGTGACACATCTAAAGATGAATGATTTAGACGGCATAGGTGGATTGCCGAACACGGCCACGCGCGTATCCAAGCAGCGGTCTGAATATGCTGATCTGAAACCATAGCTTGAGCCCTTACATTCCTGATTCAAGTACCAAAGAATAGTGCAGTGCTGCGGGATACTGGGGGTATTGTGGTGTAGTTGAATGCTGTAAAAAGGGGTGGATGTAACGTAGCATTGACTGTATGTAGTCTTACTACCTTCGAAAGGCGCAGTATCAACAGTGCGCGGAATATTCGCCCCTGTACAGGTATACGATGGGTTGTAGAGGAAGACTTGGGTTGTTCCGTACGTTGTTGCGGCGCTGCGTTGTTCGACAGCTTGGGCCGTAACTGGCTGGCTGATAATGGCGAGCAGGTATGTTATTCTATTGAAAAAGTGCATTTTGATTCTGAAAGAGGGACAACTTCTAATGTGTAATCTATTATCGCTATCGATATGGCCGGTGTGATATATGTGGTAGACGAAGAAATTAAAGGAATGTAAGAGGGAAGGTCAAAATACAACGACTTAAATTCGGTGACTAGAATAAGCAAATACAGGCGGTCAACTACCTACCCCGCAACATTTGTCTCACAGCCTTGTCAATATCGACTAGGACACTTTTAACTAAAAATACGAAAATAAAAACAGAAATAAAACTCTTCCAGCCTCGGGGATTCCTTCCAGCCACACAGCTTCAAAAATCGATAATCTAACAATGTCAAGCGTAGCGGCGAGCTACTGAAATGTATCCTAAGACCTCTAAGTCTTGCCGATCGATGATATCTAACTTACATAGGGCTGTATATATTCGGAAAAGTCACCAATCATATAGTCACCGACATGGCGTGTTGACGTTTAAAAAGATGTGTGGGGCAGCTCCATTAGTGTAACTTAACAGGCAATTGCCACGAGCCATCTAAACCAAGGGTAACTTTCAAGGGTGAAAAAACTACACGATAACGTACCTCCTCTCTGATACTAGAGCTAAAATATTTATCTTACAGATTAGTTGAGATAGCAACGCTATCCGTAACGCACTGAACGACGACTTGGAGACCAACTTTACTTGCGAACTACGTCCAATATGACATCCGAGATTACGGACCAAGATCTGGAGTCCCTTTTACAGCAAGTACAGGACGCAGGTAAGGCTTACCTCGCCAAGAGAACCCCACATTCGAAAGACACTCTACGAAAGAATCTTCAGAACATCAGTTCCAAGCTTTCCGACCCTTATTCAGAAGCCTTATGGCAGTCGTGGGCAGAACCTGCAAGACACGCTGCGACACAGATAGCTGTAGACGTAGGCCTATTTCCAGCTTTGACGAAATCCAATAGCGTCGGGGAGCTCGTAGTTGCGACCGGAGTAGACCAGAAGCTCCTCCACCGCATACTCCGCCACTTGGCATCCACAGGAGTCGTTAGTGAGGACTCAGAAGGCCATTACTCGTCGACGCCGCTGTCCGAGCTGCTCTGCGACAAGCGCCATGCCGCCGGGGTCATCTACAACACGGAATTCGTAGGCCCCACCCTCCTCGGCCTGCCCGCCTATCTCAAAAAGGTAGGATACGGAGACCCGGTCGATCAGAAGAAGAGTGCGTTTAACCATGCCATGAACACCGATCAGACGCTGTGGGGCTGGTTTGCCGAACGGCCTTACGTGCAGAAGAACTTTGCGTTGCACATGGCCGGCTACAACTCCGCTTGAGCAAGCTGGTTAGACCCGGGAGGATATCCGATCGAAGAGAGACTGATCGCTGGATCTAAGATAGGATCTGAAGACGTGTTCCTGGTGGACGTAGGAGGCGGTCTAGGTCAAGATCTCGACCATATCAGGGAGAGACTTCCGGAGGCTTCCAAAAACAAACGACTCGTGCTTCAAGATCTAGAACCCCAGATCAAGCAAGTGAAGGCCAATAAACCGTGGATAGAAGCCTACACACACGACATCTTCAAACCCCAACCGATCAAAGGTCATCCCCCTCCCCTTTCCCTCCCCTCCCTAGCCTCACCACCTGACACCTCGCGCTACCAACTCCACTCACTAACTCGCACACAACAGGAGCCCGCGCCTACTACCTCCACTCGGTCCTGCACGACTACACGGACGCGCTCTGCGCCAAGATCCTGTCGCACCTGCGCGACGCCATGGACCCCGCCTACTCGACCATCCTGATCTACGAGAACGTGGTCCCCGACGCCGGCGCCGGGTGGCAGATGACCGCGCTGGACGTGATCATGATGGGGCTCGGGACACGCGAGCGCACCGAGGCCCAGTGGAGGGAGGTCGTGGCGGGCGCGGGCGGGCTGAGGGTTAAGGGCGTGTGGTGGGCTGTGGATGGGAGGTCGAATAGTGTTGTTGAGGTTGTGAGGGATGGGGGGGTTGGGTGGAAGCTTTAGGGTCTGGGGATGGGTTGCTGATGGTGCTGGCGTGGAGGCTTCTGTTCGACTGCCCGTCGAGAACGGATGAATGCTTTGTTTGGAACATGTCTTTATCGTGACTACTATCTAGGTAGTATGAATGAGTAATGGTATTGAACGAATAGTGCTGTGGGAGTTGCATGATAAGGGTATCGATGTCAAGTAGTTAGTAGCCCACCATCAAGGTATTAGGCTGACGCTCCGTAGTCTAGCCGCAGTCGGTGGCCTGTGGCGTTGGCTGTCAGCCCAAAGTATTGCGTGACCAAAGAACAAAAACTGGAGTTCTAGTGATTTTGTCTGACAGATGATGGCGATGATCGGTCTGACTAACCTACATGTCCGTTGTGCTATCATGTTTTGTAAAACTATGTGGGCATACGAATTATAGTACCTCATACTATTTCTCATCTCCCCTTATACAAGGCCCGTTAGGCCCATCGGCTAGTGCTCTAAATTTAACGTCACTTGCTAAGTCATAACATAAAATAAGAGTACTCGGACGCACACGCCCACGTGGCTTGATGTACCCACAACTACAATCACCGTCCGACAGAAACACATCGACTGTTTCTAGCGTCTTGCTACTTTGAGGCTCGTTCACAACCTTACTTCCTCCCGCCCCACCTACTACTGTCCTTTCTCCTGCGGCCAGTGATTAAAGATACTAGCCTGCTCTCCCTAAAACCACCTTCCTATCCATTCTATGCATTATCTTAACCTGTATCTCCCAACGCCACCTAACCCTACGCTATGGAAGGAGCAGAATCTAATGGTTAGAGGACACCAGTGTGACAAAATCTTTTGATAGATTCTCATTATGAATAGCCACTGTGGTAGAACTAGGCGCAGCTTTTATACAACGATGCCTTGTAAGTAACGGCTAGTCACGGAGATTGACGGAATACGGCGGTGACAGGCCTACCACAAGATTGATTTAATAGAGAAAACCAGATCTCAGGAGACTTTTTCTTCCAAGAAATGTGATAATCCAGGTAGCAAAATTAGAACAAAAAACAAAAAAGCCGTGAAACAGCGTTGTTGCTTCCGGCGGGTAAGGCGTCCCATAGACTGAGCCGCGATCCCAGAAATTATCCGAGACCAATGCCTCCCTGAGCATTGGACGCCGTACCGCTGCGTCTATTTGCTAAGCAACATCCCTTTCGTAATGAGCTAGAAATGCTTGTTACAGACGCCACCCTCACGCAATAGTTGCAGTTTCTAGGCCTTCTCAGTGGCTTCCCTCGGGATGTAAGCCTTGCTGTAAGGCCATGGGTTTGCCCCGCGCCTCAACTGAGAAGCTTTATTACCTCACATGTCAGAGGGATTGACACCACATGCGTGATCATGCCTAGTTTCAGATCAACTGGTGGCTGCGATAGTGGTGTTATAAGTACTAGATGAGCCTTCATTGATTGTCTCTGGTATAACATTTATTTTTCCTACTATTTTCACTTTAATCATGAAGCTCCAGGGACATTACTTGTACGGCCTCTGCGTCTCGCTTACAATCCTCTCGACAATAACAACAATTATCATCGGATTCCTCCAGGTCTTCTCCAGCCGCAGCGGATACATCCTTGACGTAAGACAGCCCAACAACATCCGATAAAAAAAAACCCCCAATCCACTAACCCATTCCCACAAAAGTATGAATTCCCCTCCGGCGCCTCACCCATCAGCGACCACATCTCAGCGCAGCTCAACCGAATCGCCCCCGACACCGAGGCCTACACCGTGTCCATCTCCGGCGGGCCCTACGCCTTCGAATACTTACACAGGCTCTACTACCGGCGCGCCCTCTCGCTAGCCTTCGGCAACCAGCCCGGCCGCGGCATCCAGGGCTGGGAATGGCCGCAGCGCGACCCGCGGGCAGACTTCTCGCTGGCGGCGTACATCCTCGAGCGGGGCTTCGAGCTGGAGGACCGCCCCGACGGGGACCGGGCCGCCTGGGAGGTATTTTCTGCGCGGCACGTGGTGGTGAGGGTGCGGAGGCGGGGGGTGGGTAACGAGACGGTGTCGGACGAGGCCGGGCGCGTTGCGAGGGCGGTGACGGAGAGGGTGGACGATTACTTGGGTGTGTGGGCGGCGAGGGATGCTTTGAATACG
>JANIPN010222847.1:0-16079 GCA_027478595.1 Erythroxylum anguifugum | reverse complement strand
TCTTATGATTAATGCATAATTTCAACATTTATGAATTATTTGTGCATAATATTTTAATTTGTTTATATATTTAATTAATTAATACTGAAAGCTGATTGATGATATAAAGTTAAAATTATCTTAATTGATAATAAAAACATTATAGTGTGCATAATAAGTCTTTGTAATTCAAAGCAAATGACTACAACAATCCTAATGTCCCGATGACCTCAGGTGCTACCCCGCGCCTTCAACTCAACCACCTCATGTCTTAGCTGAGCTATGTAGTTTATCAATGTGTCCACTCTGGTCTGAAGCTGATTGACTTCATTGGTTTGCGACCGTTTACTAGATGCTGCTGTACTGGACGTTGATGATTGTGAATAACATGTGTTCGCAAATGAACCTAGCCTGAAGATCCTTTCACAACGGTCCCTACCACCACTGCATCAAGATACGTCTGACTCTCATCAACAACTTGTTAGGGCTGAGACTGTTGTTGAATGCTTTCTTGTATTTGGTCCTATTAGGAGGCTTTATATTATTAAGTGATAATTATTAAGAATTAATATTAAAGCATAAATTTTACATACATTCAGTTCTCTACATCGAGTGTTGACGAATGTCACACCGTCATGCTTCTTAGTGTGAGTGTGCAAAAATAGCTGACGGGGTGTAGGCGTCTTGCCCATAGGCTTTTCCTACATAAGAATAAAATGTTATAAGTATACTAGAATTTATAAAAATTTCGGCAGAGTTTCCTCTATTTTTATAATATTTATCCCTTGTTGAACAAAGAAAATAACTCAACACAATCATATATGGTACCAGACATTTATACCATTATCATTATTTATAATACACATATTTTCATTCCAACATTCATATATCGGTTTAAATTGAAATACAACAATGTAAAACAATTAGAATATAAGTGTACAGTTTAGATACGTACAAGTCTTTATGCATACTCGTGGTGGGTAATTGATCCTCCCGTATGTATGTGAAGACTCTCTCTCCCCGGTCCTCCACATTTGTTGGTTGAGTTATGCTCTGAGATGAATATTGCCTCAGGTGATGTCCAATACTGCTGCCAATGACTCCATATTTGCTCAGAAATATAAGGCGGTCGTACACCAGCCTTGTGCATCGCACCAATAAAGTCGCGATAACGTGTACGAGCTCGCTTCTCCAATACTTTATATATGGCCGCGTCGAAATCAGAATCCCAGAAAAATTCTTTCTGAAATAAACACAAAGAAATTCGATAACTTATAATGGAATACTATTTATCTAATTAATGTATACAAATAAATATATTTATAAAATAATTTTTTATTTTACCTCAAACTCCTGAAAGTAAAATGCCTTCGTGGCCTGAAATGTTTGGAATCTACTATCTAAGCACTAAGAAATGTATCTTCAGAACCACATTAGATCCTTTTTCTCTTTCCAAACAACACAAAAGTTTGATATTTTGATGTGCATGCCAAAGTACATGAAGGACACATTAAACATAATTTCCAATATATCAACTACTATGAAATACTAACTTCCTCATCAACACAAAATTGAAGTACATAAAGCCCAATTAAACAAAAACTTCAAGTACCATTATATTGAATCTCTTTTCGTGTTTAATAGATTGTTTAATTAATTAATACTAAAGCATAATGAGAACATAATATGCTAGGACCTCTCTCCTCCGACAATCATTCAATTGGTGGCATCTAACCATATGGATATGACCTAGATTAGGATGAAGTTTACAATTAAAGTAAGGATTTTTTTTCCAAAGATAAGTTTGTGACAAGAAAAATAAATTGAGAAAATTGTATAACGCTGTCATCTATCTCCATACACAATTTCTCTAATTAAATATTGTAGCTAACAAATTAAAAAAAATAGAGTGAAATTTTTAAAAGAAAAGTCTCTATGTTGCAAAAATCGTAAGCTTTTATAAATCTACCACTAACATATGATGAAATCATACTAAGATAGTACAAAAAAATGGTATATTTGTATATGATTGGTTGATTTTTTGAAATTGATATATTATCTCTTTCCATTATTGCAAATATTTTTGACCCTATAATTAGTTAATGCCTTTCTAGATTAGTTTGTTCTTAATTGTTAAGAAAAAAACTAACTTTATTACAATTCAAAATAATTAATCAACATCTATTCACCACTAAAATCTCCTTACTTAGTTGTGGATAAATTTCGAATATAAAGTGCAATTATTGCAGTTTTCTTTTTGAAGCAATATGCCTTGTTTTCCTTTTCAGACAATCAATAATGTTCTATCCATGTATATGAATTGATTTACTTCTTTTAGTTTACTAGGATATTAAAAATTTACATTTGGTTAAAAAAATCATGATTAAAAAAATTAATTGTGTTTATAGCAGGAACATGGGTTCAAATTGTTAGTGTATATATGAACAAAGTATTACCCAAGTATTGAAGAAAAAAAAGCAAAAGTGGTAAAATGATGCAACTTGTACTCAACTTCTCCTAGCCTATGAGAAATAGTGAAATCCTATGATATCCTACAAGGCAATCATGCTCTTATCATTTATCTCCTAAACCTAACTTTAATATATGAATATCCTACTAGAAATTAGCATAAACAGTGTCTTGTCTCAATAAATACCATATCACAACTATCTAAAACAAATATCATCATTTATTAAATATAAATAATATTTTCACTTTTATATATGAATATCGTGAGTGGATATATAGAATACTATGAATCAAAAAAAACTAAACCATTATATTACATATTAAATACCACTTTTATATATAAAAATACCATCATTCATTAAAAAAAGTATTACCTACAATTTAAAATAGGAATTGAATGACTGAGTGTAAATAATAATATGCTATAATACAAATTATACCCAAACTCAAATGTTACATAAGCTAAAAATCTTAATAAGATGGTAAATTTAAACAAATAAAGTTCATCTTCACACAAATACATATTTTCAAACAAGAAGCATTTCATCAAACATCTTATGTGCATAAAAAAATCATCCCAATATCATAACCAAATTCACATTTTCTCCCATCTGTCACTAACATTTCTACCTTAAATTTTCTTATCCATTCACAAAATACCAAAACATACTAATCAAATCAAAGACAAAAACAAATCACAAAATCAAACTTCACATTACCGTCAAATGCATACCTCCACGAAAATGAAACAATGTCAGAGAAGAGGACAAGTACCGGACGCAGCACAATGTGACCACAACGCCGACAACAGATGACGAATGAGAGGACAAATTGCCGGAGGAGAAGACGTAGTAGGGAGGAAGAAGAAACAATGAGCCGACGGTTGGGGGGGTGGAGGTGGAGAAGGGTCCTTCGGGTGTGTTTTAAGGTAAACAAAACGACGTCATTTAGTGTCAAACCAAACGAAGTTGTTTTCTTTAAGTTAATAGTGTTCGAGCGGAAGCAGACGACAACGTATAGGTTGAACATTTACAGACAGGATTTGCTGATGATAATATTCCGTCGGCAAACTAAAAACTACAATATACCGCCAACAATTCCCGCTTTATTTACCGACAAGAATTTTTTCTGCCGCGACATTCCCTCCTAAATTTATTTCCCCTTGTATTTAGCGATAGATATCACCACCACCGCTAAACAAAATTTTTTTGTCAACTTTTCCGACAGAAATATAAAAACCGTCAAAAATTTGCAACGGTTTGCTTTCGATCGGTAAATTTGCGTCACTAATTCCTTTTATTCTTATAGTGAACAATTATAAACATGTAGCCACATAACATTATATCTCATAGATGCCAATATTAAAGTTAGACGAACTTGATAGGTTTTCTGAAATCAAATTCGAAAGCTAGTATAATTGATTTATGCTAATTTTAACAATTAACATCAAGATAATGTTTTTGAATGAATCAATAAATAATTCATATCGTATTTATATTTGATGAAAGTTTTTCTCTAAGCATTATGTCCCTTTAGTTATAGCTTTCAAATTAAGTGTTGTGTTCTTTCAATATCCGATTTTTAAGGGTTGTATTCTTTCAATATCAAAAATCAAATATTGAAAGAACACAACCATATCTATCACAGTTCATTTGTAGGGTACTATATCTATCACAGTTCTCCTATTTAATTATAATTCGATATTTCTATATAAAGATCAGTACCATATTTGCCACAGTTCATTTGTAGGTAAAACATTCTCAACAATTTATAAATGCCATAATTAGTTGAGAAAGTTTGATGTTATTATATTCTAAACACCCCTAGAGAATTATGGCAACGAGAAAGATTTACGTGTAATTCTTATAGTTATATGATAACCTTCACCTTGATACATTATTATCACAAATTAAATTTTTTTCTTGATCATCACAACTCTTGTATCACTATGCCAAATAGCTTGATCTCACTGCAATCTTAAGATCCTTCAAACCTCTCCTATCACTATACAAAATAATGATCTCATTGCAATATCACCGTCTATAAAATTGTTACAAATATTTTTATAAATCAAAATAAATAACAGGTTAATTATTTTAGAAACAAGCCCATCAAATTTTATGGTTTGATTCTCTTAAAGAGCCTAAAATTCTTTTTGTATAGCTTTTACTCAACACGCATGTTTACTTGCGTAAGAATAAGAAGTAGGAACTGCAGTATCAACTAAAATAATAGAGAAACCACACCATTTAAGGGGATGAATAATATGGGTTCATCTTCGAAGAGCCACCAGAGTAAGTACTGGATCAATGTCGGGAAGAATTTGTGATGAAGGAGGTTGTCTTCGCTGGTAGACACTTTTGAGTTTAAACTGCTCAATTATTAGTAAGATATCATCAAAGATAGGAAGTAGAATATTGTTGGAACGAGATAGATATTGTTGAAAATAGTAATATTTTAAAAGAAAATCATATTTATGGAGATACACAAACGATTAGCAAGAGCATCATAACATAAAAAGCCTTTTTGTGAAGTGCTATAGACCATAAAAGCACATCTTACTGATTAAGATGTAAACTTGTGGGTGCTTATGGAGGTAAGTGAACAAAGAAAACATATCCAAATGTATGCAACTAATGGTTATCAGGATGCCTATCGAAAAGATGGTTGTAAGGAGAATTAAAATTTAACTGTTAAGAAGGTAGCCGATTTATGAAATGTACTGCAATGGATAAAGCTTCCACCCAAAATGTAGTCAAAACTTAAGACTTCAAAAGTAGTGTTCGAACCATATCCAATAAGTGTCAATTGTTTTGTTCAACCACCCCATTCAATTGAGGAGTGTAAGAACATGATTGTTGAGATGTAAAAGCTTTCTACTGCAAAAAGGCTTAAAACTCATATGAAGTATATTTACCACCATTATCAAATTGTAACACCTTAATGCAAGTTAAAACTTGTATCTCAATATAAGCCAGAAAAGTTTGGAAACCAGGAAATACCTCAACTTTGGTGCATAGTAAATATATCCATGTGAAAAGACCATAGTCATCAGTGAACGTCACAAAAAATTTATATTGCACATATGAAATGACCGTTGTAATATTCCAAACATCATATTGTATAATCTTAAAACATGTATTAGTACCACTACCATAAGTAGGGGAAGGTAAAATTTTACTTTTCCCTAGTTTACAAATTGGAAAATTAAAAGGAAATTGATTGGTAGAACATTGATCCCTTTTACCAAAAAAACCACTCTTTATTAAATTAGAAAAAATCATATCATTTAGATGGCCTAATTGTTTATGCCAAACTGCAACCTTATTTTCAACAACAATTGAAGTCGAGGACAAAGATTTAAGAGCATTAAATTGATATGGAATGATCTTCTCATTTTAAGCCCTCTTGATCACCTTCCTCGACATTTGATCTTGCACAAGGTAATCGCTACGAGAGAATGCACATCACAATTATTATCCACCATTTAACCAATCAAAATTAAATTAGTAGACAACCCAAGATAGACAAATACATGACAAAAAGAAGGTCCAATATTACCAATAATAGTAATTAGAAGATTACTACTATTAGTAACTTGAATATTTTGTGTACCAATATACTATCATAGATTATGTAACAAATTAGATGAGCCAATCATAGGATTGATTGCTACAAAATCAAGACGAAGAGGCAGTATTACCTTGACCCTGTAGTCTAAGAGCAGAGAATGTTGTGAAATCATTTGTTGTACCATTTTTGGAGTAATAGTAAATTGATTGGTGGTAGTGCTTGTAGATAAAGAACCATTAATGTGGGAATCTGAAACAACAGCTTAACAGGTTTGTGCTTTTTGATTTTTTGGACGTGTATGATAGTCCCTACTAATGTGTCTATTCTGCTTATTGTAATTGCAAAATTTCTTGCTACAATTGTGAGCAATATGCTCAAACTCCTTACAACTATAGCATTACGTAAGTCCTTTTCCTCGATTCCTCAATTCCTCTCTTGAGCGGTATAAACAACATTGACAACCTCAAACATCTCCTTAGACCCACTTATGACAACTTGTATAGCCATTCTTTGTTCTTCACATAATAATTTACCAAGATAGACATCCAAAGAAGGAATTGGACTTCTATTCAACAATCCAACCCGAGCTGTCTCAAATTATGGTATCAGTTTCATCAAAAACTGATCTCGCCTACTTTCTTTATGAAACACTTGAAGGCAGGCTAGAGCCTCTTTAGAGACCTTAAAGTAGAGAAAACCATAATAATATTGCTCCATAAAGAGATTACTTTGACTTAAATTATTCATCTTGAGTAAATCGTATCGCAATATCATCTTGATGGTAAATTCGCTTCAGATAATCCCACATATTCTTAGGTGTACCAAACGAACACAAGTTGTTCGCCATATGACCTTCTATAAATGCTCAAATCCAAAAAAAAATCCAGGCATCCTTTATCTTCCATTAGTTAAGTTCCTTCTTGTCTGCAGGAGTGGGAGTAATCCCATCAATATGATGTAACACGTAGGATATACCTTATTACGTGTCTCTGATCGTTCATGAAAGGGTTAAAAATGAAGGAAATATGAAATACCTAATTTCGGTTCCATTCGATGTTTCGAAGCAGTTTTCGAGGTCAAATTGAGCTTCAATCTCTCGGGACCTTCACGGAAAGTGATCACCGACACTCAGTTAACGCCTTTCTATAGTTCTTCTAAGACGTCTCTTAACGGGTCAGATGATTGATATGTTTACGAATTATATAAGCAACTGAAGGAGACCTTAACCTTTGTATGTAGGTTCCATATTGGGCTTCCCCATCACAAGCTCGCTATGGGTCCGGTCTACACTAATCGGGATCTATTTTTCTCCAGAACTTCGACCCATTAATTTAGATTATTTATTAGGCTACTTTATTACCTTTGTTTGGATTAAATTACGTAACTTAACTAATAATTTATTAAAAAATAAGAAATACAATTAATAATTGCCCAATATTATGAAGAAGGACAAAATTGTCCAACATTCTTCTCCTTGGACAAGCATTAATTGTAGTTCTGACTAAAGTTTTAAAATAGTTTAAAAATCAGTCCAGTCACGCTACTATATTAGTACCAAATTTTTAAAATTAAAATATTCGATCCAAAGGTAACGAAAGTCCAACATTTCGTCCTGTAAGACTTTCGATACTGAAAAATATCAAACACATGTATTATGTGCGATACAGGTTCAATATAATCATAAATATCTAATACCTCACTAACATAAATGGGAAAATAGAGTGTGGCAAACTAGGATGATACCTGAATGATCTAAAATGTATCATCTTCGTTTGTAGGTCTCGATTTCTCGAACTTTATGTAAAACAACATATGCTAAATTGCAGCAGAGAAATCCTATTTTCTCTCACCAAATGCTAAACAGCATTAGAGAAAACTTGTTTTCTCTCGTCGAATGCTAAACAACATTAGAGAAAACCTTTATATTCTCCAATTGACTGCTAAACTGCATTAGAGAACCTTTATGTTCTCCAACTGAATGCTAAACTGTATTAGAGAACCTTTAAGAGATTAAAAACCTATATCCCCTATGTCATGTTAAATTTATGGATACCCGTACTAAACTGTATGTGTCAAAATGACATAGGCTCAAGGTCAATCTTTATATATGCCCAATGACCTTAAAATGCTTAAGATCAACATAAATCTTAAGGCTTTCGTATGTATTATGACTATACACAAGAACAGTTATTACTGAGGATAAAAAGATGATTATCTATATTAATAAATAATCATAATGTCATAACACATCAAAATATACAAACTTTTTAAGGAGCAAATACAATGATCCCTAACTACTATTGTCTAAGGACTTTAACATGCCCATACTAGATACATGTCTAACAAACACTAGTAGGCGAAGTCCTTTAGTCAATGGATCAGCTAACATCTCCTCAGTCCTGATGTGTTCCACTTCAACGTCACCCTTCTGAATCAACTCCTTTATGGTCAAGTTTTGACCTCCAAATGCTTAGACCCTGTAATATTCTTATTGTTGTTCATAAACAACACTGCAACAAGATTATCATAATAAAACCGATTGGGTCTAGTTATCAAATCTACTACAAACAACTCAGAAATCAAGTTTCTGAGCCAAACTGCCTGTGTACAGCTTCATAACATGCAACAAACTTTGCATGCATGATTGAGGAAGTTACTAGTGTCTTCTTGACACTCTAATCACTGTGAGGTTTAAATCATTGACTTTCCTATATGTCAATGTATAATCCTTGATGCCCTTTAGGTATCTCAACACTCGCTTAACTGCATTCCAATGGTCCACACCTGGGTTAGCCAGATATCGACCTAGTAGTCCAGAAACAAATGCAATGTCAGGTCTAGTGCACACCTGGGCATACATCAGGCGACCAACAGCACTAGAATACGGGACATTCCTCATAGCCTCTCTCTCAACTTCATTCTTTGGACACTGTGCCAAAGATAATTTCTCACCATGAGAGATAGGTGCTATAACAGGTTTACAGTTAGCCATATTAAACTTCTGTAGCACTCGCTCAATGTATGATCTTTGTGAGAGGCTCAATGAGTGTTAAGATCTGTCCCGATAAATCTGCATATCGAGGACAAAAGATGCTTCATCTAAATCCTTTATGTCAAAGTGTTTAGACAAAAGTTGTTTTACCTCATGCAACATGGTCAAATCAATTGATGCGAGGAAGATATCATCCACGTATAGTAATGGTAAGATAACTTTGCTTCCCCTAACCTTATAGTATAAGCATCTTTCAACTTTGTTTTCCACAAAGCCGAATGAGGTCAAACCTCATCAAACTTTAGGTACCATTGTTTGGAAGCTTGTTGCAGACCGTGTATTGATTTAGTCAACTTATAAACTTTGTCAGTTGCATCTTGATCCTGAAATCCTTCAGGTTGCTCTATATAGACCTCCTTATAAAGGTCACCATTCAAGAAAGGGCTCTTAATGTCCATCTGATGTAGCTCCATATCATAATGAGCTACCATTGTCATCGTCACTCTAAATGAATCTTTCAAGGATACAGGAGAGAAGGTAATATTGATGTAAACTCCTTCTCTCTAAGTGAATCCCCTGGCAACCAAATGCGCCTTAAACCGCTCAATTTGACCTTGTGTGTCCTTCTTGGTCTTAAATAGCCACTTACAACTGACAGGCCTGCAATGTTGAGGTAAATCAACAAGCTACCATACCTTATTATACCTCATAAACTACATCTCATCCTTCATTACTTCCCACCAAATATTAGCATAGGGTCCATAATCGACTTCTGTAAAAGTAACTAGATCCACAACATGTCCTATATCATAGTCTTGCTTACCCAAATAGACTATGTAATATGGTGAGATAGCAGGTCGCCTCTCTCTGATGGATTTGTGCAACTGCATAGATTCTTGTACCTTAGAAACCTCTTCCTGAACAGGTATAGGTTCCTATGCCTGCATAAGCATGGTACTTGGACCTACATCCATCAGAGTTGACTGTGTGAGAAGCGGATATGAAATAATCACAATATCCGTCCTGCAATCTCTTGAAGGATGTGAAGATCCTTCCTCATCATAAACATTGTATTTCAGAAACTTAGCCGTCTACGATTCCGCTATTCTGGCCTCTCCTTCTCTACAGTAAAATTTGTAGCCCTTAGATAGTCAAGATAACCTGCCAAATAGCAATGAGTGATACAAGATTGCAATTTACTCTCATAAAAATTATATAACCTTACCTCTGCAAGGCAGCCCCATACACGAATGTGCGCAAGGCTTGGCCTCCATCCTTTCCGAAGTTTAAAAGGCGTCTTTGGTACTGACTTATGTTGGACTCTATTCAAGATATACAATGTCATCTTGATAACTTCGCCCCAAAAGTATTCGAGTAGGTTAGTCCTACTCTGCATTGACCTCATTATGTCCTCCTTTCAGCCACACCATTTTACTCAGGACTACCTGGCATAATGAACTGAGTCACTATTCCAACTAATTCCAAATGCCTAGCAAACAGACCCTTTTATTGTCCTACAACCCCATGTCAGCCATAGTATTCCCCTCTCTTGTCAGATATGACTATCTTTATTGATTTTCCCATCCGGTTCTCAACCTCAGTCTTAAAAATCTTGAACTTATCAAGAACTTCAAACTTTTCCTTAAGCAAGAACATATAGCCCTAACGAGATCTAACATTGTACAACATGACCGTATAGGAACCACTAATGTATGTATGTATGAGGTCCGATAAAGAAAAAGTACAAGTTGACCCCTTTTTCTTTATCTTGGTCAAATTACCCCTACAACATTCGATACATGTTTCCAGATCACTGAAGTCCAGAATTGGGAGAATGTTATCCTTTATCAATCTCTCAACCCTCTCTCTGAAAATGTGTCCAAGATGTTTATGTCACAACATGTACGATTTTTCCTTAATGAAGGGTCTTTTTCGAGTAACAAGTTTGACAACATAAGAAGAGGCATACATTTCATTAGGAGTAAGACACATTCTATACAATCTGTCGGATAAAAAGTTAGTTCCGATATGTCTTGTTTTGATAAAATTATTTACAACTGAAGTATCAAATACAAAACGGAAACCTTCTTTATCCAAAACTGATACAGATATCAAGTTATGTCTAAAAGACAGTATATAAAACATGCCTCGTAAAACTAATAAAAATCTCGTATCAAGGTTTAATCCTACATCTCCTACATACAAAACATCCACCTCTTCATTGTTGCCAACCATCAGCTTCTCCTCTCCTTTAGTCGGCCTTCTTCTGGATCTAAACCCCTGCATTGTAGAAGCAACATGGTTAGAAGCTCCACTATCTAACCACTAAAAACTTGATGTAGTTATAGCTACATTAGATTCATGAATCATAAAGGTTGAGGAATTTCCTAACAGTTCCTACTTAACCTTTTATAGCTTGTACTTCTCGCAATCAGACTTCCTATGCCCCTTCTTCTTATAGAAGAAGCACCTCATACCTTTTAGGTCATGTGGCCTTTTTGCAATGCTGAATTGTCCAGTCTGAATCTTCGGAGAGGGATAGGTTTCTTACCCTTACACTTACCCTTAGGTTGTTGGGGCTTAGCCTTTCCCTTGCCTCTGACAGCTGCAAACATAGTTGTATAAAGAGAACACTTAATCTTCTCCTCCGCTGCAGCACACCGAAAAATCAGGGCATTGATGTCCCAGGTCTCATCCTGAGAGATGTAGGAGGTAGTGAACATCTCAAACTCTTGAGGGAGAGTATTTAGTGCCTGATGCACTATGAGATTATCAGGAATTGGTACATCAAGCGCCTTCAACCTAGTTTGAAGGTGTACCATCCTGATGATGTACTCTCGAACACCTCCTTCTCCTGTATACCTTATAGAGAATAGTTCCTTAATCAAGGTGCTCTGCTCTGTATGAGAAGACACCTTGTATCTATGGGAAATGCTATCCATGAACTCCTTCGCTATGGTCGTATCTGACAATCCACTCAGCAGATGATCTAGAATCGATCTCTTGATGGTCAAATAACACATCATATTTGACCGCTCCCAAACCGCCATAGCTGCTTTATCAGCTTCTGAGCTGATATCCGTAAGTGGAGAAGGTCTCTCGATGTGCATCGCATGCTGACGTCAGCCATCTCCAATGCAAACTCCATGTCCTTCTTCCATTTCTTGAAATTGAAACCATTTAAAGTCTTAATCGTGACAACATTGTTGTTTACAGAAAAGGTGATTGCAAGATAGAAAAAACAATATAAAAAATCAATTTAAATGCAGGACAACAACGATAAAATTATCTATACAGAGAATTCGATCACACATATTATGAAACACCTGTGGGCTGAATACATAATATAAGTAATTAGACCTCCACATAAAAGCGATCAGAGTACAAATTATCAACTCTCATGACACTACCACTTGTGGGTGAATAAATCATTTAAGCAACGGCTTTCCTCCATCTAATGCCCTTATGTACATCTCAAAATCTCATATAAGGTCAACACCTGTGGGCAGAATAATCAACATGAGACCAGAGACATCCCCCAACATGCACGCAGTACAATTTAAATACTGGCTTGAAAGGCCACTGTGATGACTATAATCTTACCAGTACCCAAAAATACCATAAACATAAGGGATATATCTTTATGTCATCCTCACTTTATATATGGGCATAATACATGTGAAAATTAATTATAACTGTAGAAACTAGATTCACAATTAAATAATCACATATCATTACTGAAAACATTGTCTTTAAACTTTATTTTAGACTTCTATAAATAAAAAATCTTAATGAGAATGTCTATCGTACTTTCCTGAATACCAAACCTATCGCACGAGACATAAAACTTTAAGTGTCTCCCTCATGTCCAGTTTGAAGTACGAAAATGCACTCAAAATTAGCTTTAAAAGGCTTTAAAAGCTTTTCCGAAATCCAATTACCAATGTAATAAATCCAGAATAATTGAAAAACTACTTTAAAAATTCTCCGAACCTGAAAACTAACCCAAAAGGACCTAAGGCTCCTTTACAGAAATTCTAAAAATTTTCCTTTTTTTTCTTCTAGTGCTGACGTCATGCTAACGTCAGCAGTATTGTAGAGCTGACGTCAGAGCGACACTGCACACAGGTGTTAGTCTCAAATCCTGGATTTTCGAATTGAGAGAAATGGTGCATGCTCCATTTACTATATGGCGCATGTGTTGCACACACCGACATGTGTCCTAATCCATGTTGTCCACGTGTCGGGCCAAATGCGGCGCTTGCCATGTACGCACCAGTCATTTCACACTTGTGGGAGAGTGAGCCGCATGAGGCGCCTGCGTTGCACACGCCACACGCATCCCTCAACGTGTGGTGCCAGTTAGCAGCACGCGATTGGCACTTGCAATGCACGCACCCTCCGTATCGCCACTTCGCCCACTACTGTAGCACCATCGAGTATGTGCGGTGCACACACTTGTCGATGCATCACCCTCGACGGGAGGTTAATTTCTGGTGTCTTGGGAGCCATTTTTGGCTCATTTTAACCTGTTTTCGACCCGTTTTTTATAGATAGCCTTATGTATACCACTTTTACATATAAACAAATCAAAAAAAGAAGAAAACCATAATGAATGGAAACCGAAAAACTTTCGTTTTTGGCAACCCGATCACATAATCGCTCTGATACCACGTGTAACACGTAGAATAAACCTTATTACATGTCTCAGATCGTTCATGAAAGGATTAAAAATGAAGGAAATGCGAAATACCTAATTTCGGTTCCTTTGATGTTCTAAAGCAGTTTCCGATGCCAAAACGAGCTCCAATCTCCTGAGACGTTTGCGAAAGTTGATCACTGATACTTGGTTAACGCCTTTCTTCAATTTCCTTAAGACATAAGCACTCCTAACGGGTCAGAGGATCCGTATACTTACGAATTAAATCAGTAACTGAAGGAGACCTTAACTTTTATATAGAGCTTCCATATCAGGCTTCCCCATCATAAGCCTGATATGGGTCCAGTTCACACTAATTAGGATTCATTTTTCTCCCACATTTTGACCCATTAATTCAAATCATTTATTGGGTCACTTTATAGGATCGAATTATGTAACTTAACTGATAAGTTATTTAAAAACAAAAATACAATTAATAGTTGTCCAAATTATGGAGAAGGACAAAATTATCCAACACTAATGTTTAAAGTTTTGGGTTAAAGTGTGATATCAAGGCCAACGAGTATGTTCTCATCATTAGGTCTATGATAAAGATCTCTCGTGTAAGTGGACTCTTTCGTGCCAAGTGTCAACACTTTCTTTTTTATTTTTACAAAAGATTATTGGAACGTATATCCTTATGACACAACAAGCCATAATATTTACATATTACCGTTGTTCGCACTGTAATTCAAAGTCCAGGAAGAATTACACAATTATAACTTAGGTGACGAGAGAATGACGTCAAAAGTAAAGAAGTAGGTGAACGGAGAGATTGATGCAATCACAGAAGATTTGATGAAACGAGTGGGCGAGTAAGTCCAAAATTTTGCAACTTTGACCAAAGACTGTGTGATGCTTCAAAAACAACAGGCCACGAGCCTTCGCCAGCTGAAAAAAGATAAGTCATTGGATGCACATTTAATAATCGGTCAGTCAAATCAAACCTTTTCTTTTTCTCTTGCTTCTGGACGATTTATAACGGAAGAACCGACCTATTTATTAACTACGTACCCCTCCTTCTTCTCCTCCTCCCTCCTGCATCTTCTCCTCCTATGGTTTCCCATCTTCCATCTGTCGTTTGTTGTATGTCGTCAGCGTTATCATCAGTTGGTGCTGCGTCGGAAGCTCATCCTCATCTCCCACCATTGTTGCATTTTCATGGAGGTATAGTTTTCACTGTGGTTATTGAAAGTTTATTAAATTTTTTTTATCTTTGATTTGATTCCTATGTTTTCGTATTTTGTGAATGAATAAGAACATTTAAGGTTGAAATGTTAGTGTTAGAAGGTTCAGTTTTCAAATTTGGTTATCAAGTTGGGATAATTTTTTAATGCATATTAGGTGTTTGAGGAAATGCCTTGTTTGAAAAAATTCTTAATGTGTGAAGATTTTATTTGTTAAGACGAATGAGCTAATACAATAGAAGAATAATCAAATTTGACAAGTTGAATCTAAGCTTAAGACTTGGTTAAATCTTCCTAAAAGACATAAAACCATAAAGAACAAATGCTCAAAGTTAAGTGAAAGGTTTATGGTAGTTTTTTTTAGTATGCAAAGTACATGTAGTGGTAGAAAGACACTCGTAATAGGTAGGAATTGACAATGAGAAGAAATTCTCACATATTTTGAGGTTTACATCATTTTAACTAATTTTAGCTTTGGTGGATAACGGATCTTGATTTAATCAAATGCAAGTAAAGAATGTGTTCTTAAATGGAGAACTAGATCAAGCAATTATGGAACAACCAATAGCAATGCTTCATAAAGACCATAAGTAAAAAGTTCATATTGTTAAAGTCAATCTATAGTCAAAAGATCCAACATTACATATGTAACTTTGTTATTATACGTGGAAAATATTTTGATATCTAGTAAAAACAATGAATTTTCTAGTAAATAAATAAATTAGCTATCAACCATGTTTAAAATGAAAAACATAGGTGAGCCTACATGCATCTTTGGGGGTCACTAAGAATCATTCAAGAAGATCATTGTCAGTTCTATAAGCTATATACATATTAAGCAGATAGTTGAACAATACAAATATCTAAGATTTTAAGTTGGTTTTGCCTAATGCCAATGGTGAATGCCTATTTAATAGGCAATATCCTCAACTGTTATAAGAAGAGGAAGAGATAAAGGTGGTTTCTTATTATAATGCAATTAGTAGTCTTATATACACTATATTTTAAATGAAACTAGATATAAGTTTATTGTTAAGATAACTAGTAAATATTGATTGAATCTCAAATAAATGCATTAAGAAGCAATAAAGAGAACATTCATATATACTAGAGACCCTAAGTATCAATGTAAACCAAACACAAAGATACCAAGTATAATTATATCAATAACATAATAAAG
>JANIPN010222140.1:0-16089 GCA_027478595.1 Erythroxylum anguifugum | reverse complement strand
TCATATATGAGATTATGTACAGATATTAGGAGATTATGTGAAGATATTAGTTTCCTAGAATAGCCCTATCTATTTCTATATATACTTGTATCTATGTACTGATGTAAATGACGTGAAATACAAACAATATAGAAATTCTGCATGTTTACACTTGTTGATGACAATATTTTAATTGTAACCTTGTCCAGGTTGGCAATAATACAGCATTATCCCTCACTAGACGTGCAAGAAACTTGTTAAATCTGGACCTATCTTGGTGCCGTAACTTGACAGATGCAGCTCTGGGCTTGATCGTAGATAGCTGCTTATCACTGAGGGAGCTGAAACTTTTTGGATGTGGTCAGGTATGTATTTGGTATACACACATACAAGAATATAACTATTCAGAAGTACTTCACAACTTTTGGCGAGGAAGTTATGGCTAAAAGCTTGATATGAGTTGTCAATACTCGGATAAGTTGTTACCCTAAGTTATTGTTTTATTTGCAGATAACAAATGCCTTTTTAGATGGTCACTCAAATCCAAACGTAAAGATCATTGGTTTGAAGATGTGTCCAGTCTTGGAACATCTAAGAATACCATCTCAGGGATCACCATTGTGTTATCGACCGATGTCATCTTCTGTTTGAATGAATTCTTTGCAGAATGAGCATCGATGGCAAGAAGGTTGAGTTTTTTGATACATGATATATACAGCATATTTGTATTTTGTAGTAACTGTGACTATGGAAAAACAGGGGGGTATAGGGGTAATTAGATAGTGGCGTGGCCACCTTTTGTTTTCCAGCCACTTTAGTGAATCGAACCCTTTATGTGCAAGTGAATTGGGCAGATAAAATTATAGAAACATCCCATTGCCCTTGTTGATGGGCATTAATTTTGTGGCAGGAAGATTTCTGGGTTAGTTGTGATCTTTTCCTCCTAAATTGCGGTAGAGCAGAAAGACATATTAGAACAAAGCAAAACAAAACATTTTAACTGGTCATAGCTAGACCAAAACATTTCTCTTTTCAACCATTTTTGCAAAGAAGGGGTGCATTAATTATTAACGCACTATAAGAATAATGAAGTGATTATTATATTAAGTGGATAATCTATACAAATACCACACAAAATGGAGAAACACAACATTTATGCTGGCCACCACAGTAGTGGCCTTGAAATAGCTCAAAGGCAAAGCCTAGTACGCATCACAAGTGACATGTATTACTAGTATATTGTAGCTTGAGGAAAGTCTTGAACTTGGAATTAGCCTTCAAAATCGTTTTTTACCCACTGCCCATACTTGTTCTTCATCTTCTCATCAAACTCCTTGTCTTTAATCTCTGCTATTTTAGCAGCATTTGCTATGGATTCTTCTTGCACTCTAGCAAGCTTCTTACTCCTCTTCTTTGCGGTAGCCTCTCTCTCGGCTTCCAATCCCTCGTACTCTCTCACCCAACACTTGTGCATAGTACAACTCAACACTAACACTACCAGTTGCATCATTAACATTGCCATTAATACCCCACATTCCAACCTCACCAAAAGCTTAGCTTCCCTCGAGTCTCTGGGCGACTTGAACATTGCAAGACTTGATCTTTCTTTCGTAAACAAGGCCAATATGCCCAGTAATTGGCCTGTTAAAGAAGCCAGGAGAAGGGAAATGTGGGTTATGAAACAGAAGCTTGTGAGCTGAGAGAAGAAGCCCACAAATGAAGAGACGAGAGAAACGCCTGAGATCATGAGGAACGCTAGACCCAGCGAAGTTGGAGGCGTCTTGAGTAGAATTATGGGTGCAACAGAGACTGAACAGAGGATAAACAGAGTGAAGTTCAAGCAAGATAGGAGAAGGTTGGGGAAAGAACACGAACTCCTGAGCTTAGAGGAGGCCATCGTTTTGTAGTTCAAATGTTTTAGAGTTGTATAAGAGAAGTTTGTTTACAGTTGAAATCTGTAGTTCTGAGAAGTTGTATTATAGCAGATGGAATTCGGCCGTTACATTACATAACGGCTAGTGCAGGAAGGGCCCAATGTTGGTGGCCTCGAGTGGTGATAAAGTAATGATTCGAAACGCACCTCTCGAGATCATGGTTTAAATTTTAGCGCAAGAGGCTAAAACATTCAAAACCCTCCATTTGCAGTCTCGTCTTTTATGGTATTCTTTCCTTGCATTAGCCAGTCCTACCAAAGGCCATTCATCTGAGCTTGTGCCCTTAATGCTAAATTCTCAAAACTACGCTCACATGCTGGTCAAACGCTGGCTAGTCCTTTTATATTTTTGGTTGTACACGTAATTTTATCAAGTAATTTATCTGAAATGCGTGAATATTGTACTTTACATGTGCATAGTACTTGCTGGACATCCTCTGCTTGACGTATAAAGTTGTCCAAGACGTGTGCATAGGCATGGGCTTAAGATTCCGAATTGCAACAAACCAAACATGGAAAGTACAACTTACGGAACATTTCAACATCAGAGGTCATAATGCATTATGTTTCCGAGAGGAGTTAGAACTTCTCTAAGTAAAGAATCAAGCCAGATATCAGGGCGAGCAAAAGCATGTCACAATCGATTTAAGGGTACAGAGAAGGAAATTGTTGCTTTTTATTTACATCAAAATCTAACTTCTTGTTCTACCGGAAGAGCTGGTTTAATTACATCAATTTACTTGAGCATATCGACAATGGCCATATGATTTCAACACGGGATGATCATGGTAGAAGATTTAAACGAGCCAATCTCCTGCTGTGCTTCTGCTTAGCAGGTAAGTGATGTACGGTACCGCGCACATTCAGATGCATGTGGTAAAGAAGAAGTCATAAATGAAATGATCATAGCATTACAAGCATATAACAAAAAGAGCAGTTATTTTCACCTTTCAGATGCCAATCATTGAGCATGCGTAACTATGGTCTCAACTCTATCCAGTGATGCCTCTAATTTCCCCGTGCCCAGATTGAACAATGGCTCACCAGTACCTAAAGCACTGCCAGAACCAAGGCTGCATGTATGAGCTCAAAGGAAATGGTAAATTACGGAAACAAAGAGCATAAATCTTCCATAAATCTCAGAGGTAGTTGTGTTAAAGTAATAAATTAAACCAGAATGATCGGTTTTGTTATACTCAGTTTTATTATGTTTGACAATATCAAGACAAGAGTTTAGTGTATTGAGATCATATTCATAGGCAATCTATTGCAACTATTTCCTTTAATATTATGAGAAGAAGATTCAAGAGCTTGCCCTGTAATTTCAGGAAGAACATAATCTGCCCTCCAAGCAAAACGGAAATCCATCCCAGGACATAGACCAAGAGTTGTCTTATTCCGAATACGAGATATGCCATCACCACCAAAGCATGTGGTGAGTTTCCATTTCCATCCCATAGCATGCAACTTAAAATTGTGGCCTATGCCAACCTGCCCTTAAATGATATTTGTGAGGTTACATAGAGTTTGCAGAGTCTTCCCAATTCTATCAAGATGGAAATGTTACAATAACGCAAGGTGAAAAGGTTCAGATCAGACCTGAAGATTTAAAAATTTGGTTACTGGAATCTTCTTTGAAAGAATACGTATATCCTGATGTATGGGTTCATAGATAAACTTCCATTTTTTATCAGGGGATAAAGGCTTCAAAACAAACTTAGCCTGGAATTCATTGACTGGAGCATTGTAGAACTGAAACCCACAAACAGCCTTAAAATGATCACAATTCAAACAGAGTTCAGATCAAAAACTACTTCTGCACAGCAAACTTCAACTTGAATCTACAAGTTCGATATTCTCATCCACATACCACAAGAGTTCGATGACTTGGTTGCGCGTTTCTCAAAAATAATAAATCCAATCTTACATCAAAACACGATCATGTAAGGTTACTATGTGAGCACTGAGTGTTGATACTACGAATACAACAAAAAGATTCCAAAAACAAAATCATATCCTAACAATGACTTGTTGAAATAGGCATAAAGGAAGTCAATCAGTTATAAAATGGAAAGGGCACGAATTTCCCCTGGAAATATTAGCACGGCATCCAACCCCTGAAACCAACTGAGGTTGATGCAAATAATGGTTTAGAACTTGACGCATTAGCATCAACAAGCAAACAGAAGAAATTTCCTCAGTCTGCGAGTCCATTACTCTCTATTTGGTATAATAGCTTTATTCCATATCAAGTATCAATATCAGAGGCCACCCACATAGACACAGGACTACAAAATGCAGATTTGCCATCCAAAAATGCATCAGAAAATGGGGAGAACTAAAACTATGAGCCCGTGGGCACAATCAGAAACTAGAATTGCTTTCTCGATCTTCAAATTAAACCCAATGCTATCTTACGTTAAAATGAAACAAAAATCAACAAAGAAATGCATAATTTCTTGTCAAGTCCTGCTTCAACTAAAGAACACTCTTTGATCAACAGCTTATCCCTAGTTCCACTCCTACTTTCAGTCTCAGGGTCATTTATCGAGCAGAAATCATACAAACCATAAATATCCAAAACTAATCGAAGTTTAGCAGTCCATTACGTTACTCATCAGTTCTCTGCAACATAGTTAATCACTTGTACAAGAACAAGAGGGGGGAAAAAAAAAGAAAATCAACATAAAACTTAGACCACGATGTGAAGCATGGCATTTGTAAAATTCAAGAGAAGCAAGAAGTAAAAGGACAGAAAGATTCTATACAAAGAGAAGAATACCTCTAAGTTCACACCAACTCGCATCCCTTCGATCTCCTTTCTGAACTTGAAAAACAACTCTGATGGAATCAGATTGATATTGTAAAGCTCTTCCCAGGAAGTGGGTTCCGCGCCATTTGAACCGGACTCCATTCCTTTTTACTAGTCTAAATAAACAAAAACCAAACTCCACTCAACACAATGAGATTAATCAACAGATAAACAAAATAGTTAGTAACTTTCGGCCCCGCAAAGCAAAAAGTTACTGCTTTTCGGATTGAACCCTTTCTTTCATTTCATGTCTCACTCCCTATAAAGCAAAACTCAGAAGCACCCAATAAACACGGCAAGGTCACGGTGAATTACCCTTACTAGCACAGTATCGACGAAGTATCGCGTATTTCTCTACCGTTTAAATATATACAGAAGTATATATGAACTTCCTCGACGAAGCTGTTGGCTCCACCAGGAACACTAACACATGATATTGGCTAGATGTGGACTAGGAAGTCAAATATGGACTCAGTTATGTTTCTCAAGTCCAATGAGAATCCTGAGCCATTGATGAGAAAGATTGACCCAGCCCACCTGAGCAATCGTTAAAACGACATGTCAGCGACCTCCAACGTTTCACACTTCCTTCGTTCCTATAAAACTGAAAAGAATAGAATAGCAACTGGCAGTCGCAGTCTGGCACACTATTATCGACACTAGCTAATGTAGTAGTTCCAGTCGCAGACATGTCGGCGACTGGTGGAAGAAGAATAGAAACATACGATGACTTCGTGGAAGTTCATGGTCTGCTCTTGACGTCCTCGGGCCTGCCATCGTCTCTTCACCGGAAGCTTTTCGAGAAGCTGACTACCGAGACCTTCGATGGCGGCGCTCACTTTCAAGTGGAGCCATGCGAGGAAGGAAGACAACGGCGGCTCCTCCTTACGTCCAACTCCATGCCTAAGGACTCCGACGTTTTGCTCGTCGACCATGCCTGGACTTTTCGCCTCTCCGATGCTTACAAACAGGTTTTTTTTTTCAATGGGATTAAAGATTCGCCGCCTCTTCAAAGCTTTTGTTTTTTGTTTCGTTTGCTGAGTTAAGGATGTGAATTGCTATTTGTTTGTTTTTAAGAGGAAATGGGAGATGTGTTGAAGAAATTAGTGCCACTAGTTTCTATCATGTTTTGCCATATGGTTTTGTTAGTTAAATTTGGTTTGCAGAGACTGGATTTTGTGGTTTTCAACTTTTTTTAATCTCTCTGATTAGGTAGTTCTCATGTTTAGGTGGTTAGCAAATGGTTCTTTTGTTACTTGCTCCGTATCAGCTTCCATTCTGAAAGTTGCAGCTACAAGTGAGAGTTTCTTCGTTTATAGGAGCTAGTTGGGCCCCTTTCACGCTGTCTTGTGCTTTCTATTGGTTGTTTTGTGCTGAAACTTAATGATCTCTGAATGGTTGCCGTTGCAGTTGCAAGAAGTACCGGGGTTGGCCCAGAGGATGGCGTCTCTAATGTGTGTAGATATTGATTTGCCGGATGCTAAAGAGGTAGATGAGCATGGAGTTCACGAAGAGAATGGTTCTAAATTGAAAGTCATGGATGTCATTGAAAATGAAATTCGTAATGCACAAGAGAAAGGCTCTGACACTGTTAAGTGGTTGGAGCTTGAAGAGCTTGACGTCGATGATGATATGCTTCTGTCTCTTGATTTATGCAGCAAGGTTCCGGTGAGTCATCATTAATTTGACTGATGCTGTTCTCTCATTCACAGAAAGTAAGAAAATTTCCAATTTACATAAAACAATTTAAGATCTGAGAACTCTAATTAAACGGAGAAATGTGCTTATTTCCAATTTGAGTAACCTACTAATTTCATAATCGAAATAATGTTTACTTTACTTCTTTTGTTCTTTTGTCTATTGTTATAGGATTTAGTTGCACTTAGCCTGTTGGGGAACAAGCTGAAGAATGTGGATGTAGTTGTGCAGGAAGTTTCCAAATTCAAGAACCTAAAAGCATTGTGGTTGAATGAGAATCCGGTTCTGAAAAACTGGTACCTTCTGATAAATGAAAAGAATAAAACTCTTCCGTAATTTACTGATGGTGATTCTACATTAGGTGGGAACTGATCTTTTTGTTTCTAGTGATGATCACTTGGCAGATGCAATCTTCAAAGAATGTCCAAGACTTGAAATCTTCAATTCACACTTCACTCATAATTATAGTCTATGGGCTTTAGGATTTTGTGGGGGTGCGTATGATAATGATAATCCGGATTTCATCCATGATAATGAACATCCATTGCAGAGGGTGACCTCACTTGATCTGTCAGACCGATGCATCTGTTCCTTGATCAACAAGGTCAACTTCTATATTTGTATGCTGAATTTTTGGTTCATATTTTATTTTGTGGTTATATTATATCAACACGCTTAAATTTTTTCTATACCCTTGTGACAGAATAAGCTTCAATCTTAGTTTGTGTGTGTCAAAATATAATGGCTAACCACCCTCCTTCCTGCTTTACTGGAAAATTATTTGTTTTAATGGTTGGCATTGTGACCAATAACCAGATAACCCTTTGTCCACTGGCATTGTCACCAACAACCAGTTACCCCTTGTCAACTGCAGTACTAATTCATTTTTTTCCTTCTTTAAGCAGGCATTTTCTCCTGTTGAGTTGCCGTTTCTTTCACATTTGAATATTAGGGGAAATCCATTGGAGGATAACACAGTTCCTGAATTGTTTGAAGTTTTGAATGGATTTACATCTCTGCAATCATTGGAGGTGCCCTTTTATTTATGCTTTTCCTTATACTAGTAAATGTAATACTGGAAATGAGAAGCCTAAGTTCTACGTTCTTATTTTGTTTTTTGTTTTATCTGCAGGTAGATATACCTGGTCCTTTAGGAGAAAGTGCCATAGATATTCTTGAATCTCTTCCAAAGCTTTCTATTCTGAATGGTGTCAGTGCATCAAAAATATTAGAAACTGAAGTTCATGTGATTGATTCAGTATTACAGCCACGTCTTCTTGAATGGACAGCTGAAGAATCTCTTGCTGATCGTGTGATTAATGCAATGTGGTTATATGTAATGACCTATAGACTTGCGGATGAGGAAAAGCTTGATGAGACATCTGTATGGTATGCCTGTGTTGGCTGTTTTGTTTCCTGATAATTGCTGATTTCTCCTAGATTATGACATTGCATATGCTATTAGTATTATGTACTTGGATTTCTGTTCATATTTATGTGATGAAAACTAACCTTCACAAAGAAACAAGTGTGTAGTCTGGCTAAATTTAGTCTTTATAGATCACATCTTTGTGTTTGCGGAATGGAGGAACTGGGGGAAGGGAAGCTAGGTAGGGTCAACCTGTTCTGTAGCAGTAGCATTCACCCTGCCTGATGAATGCCTAAATATAAAGGCCTTTACTTACCTACACAGCCATGATTTACCTGTGAGATCACCACATAAACCCTTTTGTAGATGAATGGGTGTGTTCAGCACTTGCTTTTTTCATCCAATACCTACTTCTTCCAACAATTGTAAATTATAAAATATGAATTATACTGTCAAAGGCAGCAGATGAAATAGGCGCTGGGTAGACTTCTAAGGATTCGTTTCATAATCTAAGAAGTTTCCCAGACTTTCTTAAGCACAAAGATCTTTTATACATCACTGTTTTTGATTGCTCTGATTCAGTAGTGCCTTACAAATTCCTCTATTTGGGAGTGGCTTCCAGGTATGTGATGGATGAACTTGGTTCAGCGTTGAGACACAGTGATATGCCAAATTTCAGAGTGGCTCCTTTCCTATTCATGCCAGAGGGAAAACTTGATACAGCTGTGAGGTTGTACTTCGATTTCTGTTCCTTTGTTGAGCTGCTAACAGTTCTCTGATTCCCCTTGACTTTTTCCGTCATTCTGTATTTGTTGATATTGAATAATGGAACTGATTCATCCATGAAATTCCAACATTAATCAACCTGCTTGTCATTCATATTTCATAGTAGTGCAAGAGGGGAAGTGAGTAGCTTATTACGTTACATGTGATAAAATTTTAGTCTTTAATGTTGACATGCTTTGTTTTCTCAGCTATTCAATATTATGGCCAGTCCAGGATGTTCAATATGGAGAGGAATGTACCCGTGATTTCCTTTTTGGTATTGGGGAGGTCAAACAACGTTCTGCCCGACTTACTGCATTTTTCTATACACCAAAAAATTATTTTATCAAGGTATTACTTCCTATCTAGGGTAAACTTTAATTTTTCTACTCCACTTGGTATTCATTTGCTCAATTTGCTTCAGGAGTATGAGAAGTTATGCCTGAAATTGCGTTCTAAAAGCCTTACTTGTTTACCTGCAAAGTCTTCTTCCACTAGAAGATTGCGCCGCAGTGATGGACATGCTTTACGTGTTTACACAGATATACCTCAAGTAGAAGAGTATTTGACACGTCCTGAATTTGTTATTAGTATGTCTTCTTGTCCATTATTCATCTCTTCGGTGTTTTACAAATGCTAGTCTGATGCTTTAGATGTTCTGGTTGGTCTTCTGTCATCTCCGGAAAAATATTTGCAGATCAAATGTTGGTTTAAATATGAAATGCTTGATTGTAGTGGCTGCATTTGATTTCTACTCATGCCTATTAGATTTTTAGCCGAGTTTGATTGATAAAGTATGTCAGAAGGTTGCATTTTCCATCATTTGTAACATCTGATTTTGCAAGTTATCATTGTGAAGGTTTCTAATGATAGACCAACTTAGAGGGGTTTGTGTTCTTCTAATTCATGCTAATAATATTGAAAGAGAAAGTTGTCATATAGTGCTGTGATACTGATTCCTTCTACATCCTGATCTAGCATGTTTTCCTGACATTTTGCTTGTTTGACAGCAAATGAACCAAAGGATGCTGATATTATATGGGCAAGTATGCAAGTGGATGATGAGATTAAAAAAGTTACTGGCATTACAGAGCAGCAGTACATAAACCAATTTCCTTTCGAGGCTTGTATTGTCATGAAACATCATTTGGCGGAGACTATTCAGAAGGTAAAAAATTCTAAAAGCAGATTGTAACTTACATTTGAGTATTGGTGTGGACACTCAGATAGGTAAACCCGATTTGTTCTTCAGTCTTTAAGCGGTGTTATTCTTTTCTTGTGGTTCTCTTTTTGCTACAAAGAAGCAACTCATTTGCACATATGATGTTACGACCCGGGCTTACTGGTTTTGGTACAGAGGCCCGGCACACCCCTTTGGGACCCGGCTTACCTCCCCTGAGGCCCGGCACACCCCTTTGGGACCCGGCTTACCTCCCCTCACAGGCTGGGCCCAAGGTCGCAACATAGGGGTTGGTAGCCCCAGCACCCCCAAGGCTGGGAATCGAACATGGGATGTAACCCATGCCCAACCCCTCCTTGTACCATTGAGCTAAGTTATAACCTGGAAGGGTACTAACATATGATGAGCTTTTGCTTGATTGCTAATAGAAGCTAATTTAATTTCCTTTAAACAGGCATATGGATCCCCTGATTGGTTGCAGCCAACTTATAATTTAGAAACACATTTATCTCCACTTATCGGTGACTATCATGTACGTGAAAGAGATGGACTAAACAATTTATGGATTTTAAAACCTTGGAATATGGCACGGACTATTGATACCACCATAACTAATAACTTGTCTGCCATTATCCGGTTGATGGAGACTGGGCCGAAAATATGCCAGAAGTATATTGAGCACCCAGCATTGTTTCAGGGAAGGAAATTTGATCTCCGCTTCGTTGTACTGGTCTGCAGTATTGATCCGCTGGAATTATTCCTTGCTGATACTTTCTGGGTGCGTACCTACATCTTTGCTGCTTCTTTTTTTTTTCCTTAATATCAATATAATGTTAAATATCTTGAAGTGTGTTCTAAGCTCAATCAAGGATGAAAGTGAGATATCCTTTTGTAATTTTTACCCGTTTTATCTGATGAAACGCCCAACGTACTCTTTTTCAGGTTAGGTTGGCGAACAATCCATATACTCTCGATGAGCACAGTTTGTTTGAATACGAAACTCATTTCACTGTCATGGTGTGTATAAACGACTGCAGCAATGAAGTTTATGTACATTACATGATTTGCATAATCCATTGCTTTAGTTTGACCTTAATCTTTTAACTCCAAATGCCTTGCAGAATTATCGTGGAAGATTGAATCACAAAAACACTCCAGAGTTCGTGAGGGAATTCGAACAAGAGCATCAAGGTGATGGATGCTAACCACTTTGCCCCTCCAGTGAAGGGGATGAGAGGTCAATAATTTTGAATCACTGTGGCTATATCAAATTCACATCTGACATCCATTCCTCATGTTGCAGTTAAATGGTTGGATATCCATCAGAGAATCAAGAATATGATCCGATCTGTATTTGAAGCAGCTGCAATAGTGCATCCCACAATGCATAGTCCGACATCTAGGGCAATGTACGGTATCGACGTAATGCTTGACGGCTCGTTCCAGCCAAAGTTGTTGGAGGTTTGTAAACTGTCAATGCTTTCAACTTTTGTAGTGAACTATCCACAATTTGAAGCACATTTTGCTTGAGATGATGATATGTTCATTCACATAAATGCGTATCTTTCCTTACACAGGTAACCTACTGTCCTGACTGTACGAGAGCATGCAAGTACGACACAGAAGCCATAATTGGAGGAGGAGAGGTTGTTAAAGGTGTAGACTTCTTTAATTATGTGTTCGGTTGTCTCTTTCTTAACGAAACTGCTCATGTAAGTCCACTTTAGCTGATTCTATGGAGACTCCTTGTTTTTGCGAGTATCATGTATCATATAAAAGATTTTATGTTGGATTTCTTTCAAATTGCCCTCCAAAGTTCATCTTTTCTTCTTGCAAACGATTGGATTACTTTTGTTTTTTTCAAGTTTATATTGTTGTATAAAGGTCAAAATAAAAATGAAACCCAAAACTATAGTACTGTTATAAGTGGCAAGGTCACGTTAAAACGACACCGTTGGATGACATCACCACCGTACCGTACCGCCGCTTGCTCCTACCACCGTCTTAATCGTCGGCTTCCTGAAAATGGTGGTTTATACATCCTATCAAATTGTTTTTTCTTCTATTGAACTTTTCAGATCAAATTTCCGTTAAGAAATGGGTAAACGGAGAGTGAAGAAACCCGTTAAACAAAACGCCGGCGACGAGCCCCAAACGGTGGATGAGGAAATGCTGCGGTTAGTAGACCATGAAGGTGAATACCTCTCTTTCAATCGTTTTCTAGTTTCTTCATGTTCTCTTCAATGCTTAGAACAAAGTTATAGTTTTTCTGCGAAGCTTTGTGTTTGATTTTACGATTTACGGTTTTGTAATTTGGGTTTTGCTGATCAGTTTTGAATTGTAAGAAAATTTTCTTTTGATGGATTCTTGACTTTTAGTTGAGCGCCAAAGTGCAGCAATTAGAGCCATACGCGATGTGGAGATTGAGCATATGAGAACTAGGCTGCGTTTGATTCGCTCGTACTTTAACAAGGAACAGATGCGAACCCCGGCATTCTAATTTTTGGAAGCGAACCTTCCTAATATTTCGGTGGTCATAGATGGTGATGATTGGCAATATGAGCTTCAGTGGAATGATAACGATGAAAACTTATCGATGCACTTTGGTGTTGATGGAACTACAGTCTACAGACTTGCATGCTTCTCTTTTTCGTCAGCTGTCCATGACTTACCCTGGTTACTCTGCCATTCCACGACCATCTTTTGGTGGCCACGATACTGGCAATGAGTAAATTGTGTTTTTTTGAGTGAACTTGTCTCGAAGTTCTGGTTTTTGAAACTGATTCTTTCTAGCTTGAGTTCATTGGTGGCAGTGCAAACTGGTTTTTTAGGTGCTGATAATTTGTCAATAACGAACGTTGCAAGTATTACTATTCGATGGCTCTTTCTTATTGAAGATTATAGCAAACTTTCGTTCTGTGTTGCGTACCAATTTGACAATAGAGTTTTGCAGGCTTTGAAGGGACATTCTGATAGAAGCCTGGGATGCCGGCGGTCTCCAAACTCCTGGGGTTAGTAACATCTCCATAAAACGTCATATAATCTAGTACACAACTTTCTAAAGGAGCTGACAATTGAATGGTCACTTTTAGTTTTCATCATGTAACGGATTTAAGAGTGAAACTGATACAAGAATAAGTGCAAACTTTTGCTTTTGTTCGGATCTTTCGAAGTTTGGTTCTCACAATACTATCGTTGTTCTTCTTTTGGTGTAGGCGAGCAGTCAGAGGCCGATAACTGGGATGATACCTATAACATGGAAGCCATACACGGTATTTTATTCGTTCTCTCTTATCCGCTAGTTCGTGCTGATGCTTCAATTGCTCGTTGCAAAGTCAGAAGGGGGTTAGCTGGTTGCAATCATGAAATTATACACACCTTGAGGGAGTGTAAAGCACTTCCAAGTTCAAGATCGATTTCGATATACCTACATCATTATACAACCGAATGGAGTCAGGCACAACTAACTTTGATTTTTTTTATAGCAGTCGCATCTAGGGATAATGTCAATTTCTACTCTCATTATGTTAACGAACTTCTATTTTCATTACCTGTCTGTTCTTCCCATCAAGTGTTTGGTCAAATGTAATGGAAATCTGGAAAATTTGAGAACAAGAACATTGTAAATTATTATGTACACAGTAAGCCATCTGTTGTCATTTTTGCGCCTCGATGTTTGATGCCCCAGTGCGTATTTGTCTGAAAAAATTTTACACCAAAATGTCTCAAAGTCGTGGGCACCGCCATATTCAGTGTGTTTCAGATGATGTATTGGACGGATTTCTTGATGTCGAAATCTTCTTTTGCAACTCCAGATTTGACATACGTTCAACCTCCAGTGCTCGCTCAAGCTTGAACACAAAACAAAATTATTAGTGAGGTAAAAATTTGAGATGTAATGAAGGAAGAAAAGTACATGTAGAGATGGAGATGGTGAATCAGAAAAGTACTTTTGCTGCTCTGTTGCTCCATTCCCCCAATATAGCTCTTAGCCTTTCATTCTCTTCCACATACTGTATCAGCATGTCATAAATAAGATCCAGGTTAGCTCCAAGCGAGATGCTAATCTTATTCGACATGATTAAATCAGAAAATCTTGTGCACAAATCAATCAAGCTTTCACCGTCTCGGAAAGCATTTTGTTTTCTTTCTCCCTCTTTTGAAGAACAAAGACTTGGGATTCAAAGTTTGTATGACTCAGAATGAGGATAACCAAAGTAATTAGTTTAGACTTTAGAGTTAGTAAACAGCACACCTCCACACAACCATATCAGAGGTCTACAGTAAACCTTAAGGGTACTTTCAGAGGCAATTACGAGTCAAAGAACAATTAAAACATCAGTGTGCTAAATCACAGGGTGGATACCTGACTGTTCATAGTCCGCAGCTTCTGAACTTCAGAGTCACTTTCAGCTATCAAAGACCGAGCAAGCCTTAACTCTGATTGCAATTGATTCATCTGTAACAGAAATAACAAGATCCATGTGACTAGGGACTTCTTGTTATCACTCAGTGTAAGTTTATACTTAAAAACTACAATACTTTAAAGGTGAATCCGCCATAGTTATTTAACTTTCAATCCATTAGTTTCAATATCAGGAAATGAATCATAACAAAAGTTTTAATATCTTATAGAAAACACTAAACGGACAGTATAGTCATTATCAAGTATCACCTCAGCGGTAATGGTTCTTAGTTCCTGTTCACGAGCTGCTAACATGTGGGCAAGATCAACCTGAAAATTTTGACACCAGTAAACCAGTTAGGTTTAACGGTTTCATTTGGTCTTGCTAATTTTACTCTAAATAGAATGCTCTTCTTTCAAACTGGAAAGAAAAACAAAATTTGAGGAAACACACTGCAAACAGAATTCAAAATTACAGTCTAGCATAGATGATCCAGATAAGCTTCAAAGCACATTGTAATTCAAGCAAGCTGAAGTATTATTACAAGTATCCTCATGCACATCTATTTGAAATAGGACATTGCAATAACTCTACAGAAAACATTTAAAAGAAAAACTAAAAAAAAAAAAACTAAGCCAGATGGTCATGACCTGAGGCGTGCTCCCATCATTCGAGCGTTCATATTTGCTCAAGGCTTCTTGTAGTCGAAGAATCTACATGAATTTTTTTATCCAACAACAATTATCAAAAATAGTGGTATCAACAGAAAGAATCATAAAGCCAATTACAGCAGTTTGTATCCAGCATTTCACTTTCCAAACCAACAGGCTTTAGTCAAAGTACCAACAACATCAATATGCACACACCTCCTCACTTAAAAAATGAAGATTCTCGCGTTGATATTGCAACAAAGCCATCTGCTGATCAGATAATCTACCATTGTCATGATACCTGATGCAGAAAAAATTAATCACTGGCGCATTGTATCTGATTCAATGAAATGAGGATACATCGGATATTTTAAGCTTCAAAATTCATAGATATCAAAGAATAATCCATCAGCATCAGAAAACTTCCATGATGATCATGATCGTGAAAAAATAAACATATTTCCAGGGCATCAAATAATCTTTCAGTTAAAGCATCATTTCTCAGTTCTTTGCTAATAAATGCATCGCGTTTATCTCAAAAATGTAACACCATTATCAACTAACAAGAAGAAGAAGGTGTGACCAACCTCAAGCTCTCTAAAGGACTTGATTGTTGAAGTGGTGAATAAAGTGGCTTCAAAATATCTGGTTGAGAATTTAATGAGTTGTACTGATGCAAATAGCCTGCAAACACCAGTTGTGTGTAATACAGTTTTCAGATGTAGAATAGTGACAAAACAAAATCATATGAACAGAATACTATATGATTTCTAAAAGCTAAAACTCCCAAGTATCTAACCGATGTAGATACTCATAAAGGATCCAGCACATATTACTTCTGTCAACATGATAATCCTGCATAATTTTGAAATGAAAGAAGAATCGTCAATGTTATATAGTACCAAACAGCATATTTTAAAATTTAAACTAGTTTTCTGCATGCCAATTTAAGCACAACTAAAGAAGGACTAGATAGTGTATGAACAAGTGATACTATCACTGGTTATTGCTCCTTGCCAAGGAAATTAAATATTAGATGAGAATGGTATCGTAAAGCTCATGTCATGAAAATTAAATATTAGATGAGAAAGATATCGTAAAGCTCATAGCATGTAAGATAGGAAACTCCCCTACCTTAGTAATGTTACGATTGAAAGAATACCAATGTGGGGCTTCCATACCATAACAAGAAGCATTGCAGCGGTTCCTAGAAATTATACAAGCATTAGTTGTAAGGATAACAATAAATAATAATATCAAAGTGAAAGCATGTGATTGTATAACTATTAAACTTGTG
>JANIPN010221636.1:0-16094 GCA_027478595.1 Erythroxylum anguifugum | reverse complement strand
TTAATTCGCGGAGTTCGGTCGGCCCGAGAGGATTTCTTGCGTCGCCGCGAGCGCGACCAGTGTTGCCGTCATAGAAGCTCCCTGCGTGAAGCTTGCGGAACAATTTCCTGATACTCTGCTATGCTCACTCTGTGGATAATTACATGTCATTCTACTAGCGCGTTTAGTTACTGAATACTGCTTTACTTTTGGTGTGGACTCGTCCGGCTTCTGCGAAGTAACGCACCCCATCAATGTCTTTCCGTGCTCGAATACCCGTAACCGTTTGAGAGGAGTTGCATGGGCATGCTGGAGCGCGCTCCAGCATGCCTGGAAAAAGGAGGGCGCCGGATACTGGGGCGGACGCCTCGTCAATTTCAATCGCGACGCGCCCTGCATTCTGCGTTCTGGGCCCACGGTGCTGGGGAGATCGATCTTCCATCCTGGTGGATCTCCCTTTTACAACACTCCCCTCCTGGGGTACGTGCAAACTCCCGGGGCATCGTCGATTCTGCTAGCAAAAGTCTATCAGTTGGTCCTTCTGATGGAGGCTTCCTCGATTTCTTGTACCCTGCGAGAACACTCACACTCATCCACAAGCTCGCAGCTCGCAATAGCTACTACCGCAGACATCGCCAGAGGCTCGCTCGCTCGTTCACCGCTCGCACATACTCGAGCGAGGCGGCGTCAGAGGGTCAAACAGAACACAATGATCCGGTTCCAAGGCTTTCGACCCAGAAAGAACAACATCACGCCGAAGTTGTGACGTCTTCATCACGAAAAGCCAGCAAGACGAAGCACAAGGCGAGTGAAGGGTCCCGAGATAACATCCCGCAATCTACTCCGGATATCGCGGCGTTGGCTATACGAAGAGAACAAATACAGAAGATATGGATGAGCATCTCTGGTTCATCAGATGGAAAGACACAAGACATGAACACGGACAAAAAATCTTTGGACCGATTATCCCAGCTGCATCAAATGGCACTGGTCGAACATGCACGCTATCTCAATACAATTTTAGAAGGCCAGGTGTCCAAGTTAGGTATAAGATATTTTTCTGTGAAGCTAAAGGCCCTGTTCCATGCCAAAGACTTGAACGCATCACTTCGTCTTTACGAGGAAGCGTTAGACCGGCATCAAGACCATGAAGCGACTCCTACGATACTACGCCTTGCTCTCGATTTTGAGGACTGGACACTCGCATGGAGGGCCTACCTGCTTTATCAACGATCTCTACAGGATGAATCGTACTTTTGGAAAGAGATGTTTAATTCTGAACCTACCGAACTGATGGAGAAGGCTTTCAAGCTAGGTGACTACGCTATTCAAAAACTCACAAAGAATCTACGCGGAAGAAACTTGGAGGGCTTGCAAGAGTTTGCAGTCAGATTCATCGAAGAATCGTTTGCAGACGACGCGAAGCGCTCTGCATCAGTTCCCACGAGCTTATCGGAAAAGGTTTTCAACAACCTTGTGAAGCTAATGGATAGTAAGCGAGTGACCTACCGACAGTATTCTTCTGCGATACGTCAGTTTTTACAAAACTTGCCTGACTCTAAAGCTGATACTGCCGAGTCTGGTCTCAGAGCAATCCGCGTATACCACCAAATGAGGAATGATTCCAATATCTATCCCGAGCAGAATTTGGTAGAGGATGTGCTTGTGAGGGCATGTCGTATGCATCACTGTACCACGAAGAAAATATACAGCGACTTGAAGTTATTGTACGGAGTCACCTCTGCCGAAGTCGTCCAGTCTATGCTTGTGGAAATGGAGTACCAAGCCGACACCAAAGGCTTCTATTCGGTATTTGACGATGCTCATAGCGAGGGCCACGTTACTTGGAACTCTAGAATTATGGCCCAACTCCTTCGAATGTTCTCAAGTCGTCGGCAGGCATTTCAAGCTCAAAAAGTCTTCGATTCCATCGAACGCCTGACAGGTAAACCGCCTAATGCTACTCACTGGAATGCACTGATCGCTGCGTTTGCAAATGAGGACGATGTCAATGGCGCTCGTAATCATTTACAATCTATGATTAGCCAGGGCGTTTATCCCAACGCAGAGACGTACCGGCCACTGTTCCACTATTATGCTCGCATCGGTGACGTTGCAGCAATCGAAACTCTCCATCAAACCCTCAAGAATAGTGGATTTGCCTTGCAAAGCTTTATATTTGAGTCATACACTGAAGCCTATATCGAAAATCAACAATATAGTGAAGCGGAAGTGACCTTGGCTAAAACGCTCGACCTTAACTTCGAGGGTCCTCGCAGCCGCATGTGGGGTCTGCTCGCAATAGCATATGCGAAGATGCGCATGAAAGATGAACTAGAGGCTTTGCGTTCGAAGATGCGCGAGTCTGGGATTCTAGAGAAAGATGAGGTTTGTCAGGCATTATTGATCTCTTACAACTGGGATCGGAAGCCATTCCGGGGACTTAAGTTCATCCAGCGCGACTTGCCCAATATGGATATCGCCGCAACCTCATACCACTACGCCCTGGTTATGAGTGGCCTAATTAGCGTGGGGAAACCAAACCTTGTGCCTGAGATCGAGCAATACATGCTTGATCGCGGTGTTGCACCTGATTTCAGCGTGAAAACAATGAAGGTTAGAGCTGCCGGTCGTCGCGACACAAAAATGTATGGAGAGAACTGGCACAGAGACAACGAGAAACGGATCTTGAGGCGTGGCGAGGCCGAATTGGGCGCTGTGCTGGAATCGTCTGATCGGATGGACGTGGGTATGGCGCATGGCCATCCGCTGATGGGCATGCAATATGCCACCTACGATGACGCGTATGCGGGTAACTACTTCAGCACGTTACTCCCGTTATACAGCTCAGAAGGCGCTTGGGAAAGAGCTGGATTGCTTTACGATCGATATCTTGTACGAACCCGCAGTCTTGCACCGGGTCAACCTGTCGACCCACCTGTCAAGTTGATTAGTTGGCTAATGGGTGCATTTCGACATTCGAAAGATTTACACGAAGTTGAACGAGGCTGGAAACTGGCTATCGAGAAATCCGCGAAGCTTGCGGCGCGCGAAGGTGCGGATCGTGCTGATCCCGGATGGGTAATGCCCGCACGGCGATATATACTTGCCCTTCCTTTGACGCAGTATATGCTCTCGCTGTTCGATGCAAAGCAATTCAAAGCAGTGGACACCCTTGTGGCGGATGTACGCCACATGGGATTCGAGCTTGACAGTCGCAACTGGAACACGTATGTGCAAGGCCATGCTGCCGTTGGCGATCCGCATCTCGCTTTTGTCGCCGCCGAGCGCGAGCTCATGCCGGGTTGGAAAGGCTGGCCGGATCGCAACGAGCTTCGCCCTCGACATCTTATTGGAACTCTCGACTGGTGGCAGCCGCGTGAGCACGAGACCTTACGCCAGATGCCTACGTACAAGACAATGGTCCTCCTTGCTCGTGCTTACACGCGTTTGCAGGGGCAGTGGGCAATGGAAGGGCGCCGAAAAGCTGCACTACGAGACCTAATCCAAGTTGCACCCAGGGCGGTTGAAGAGGTCACATTGTTACCGCGCATGAATGATCGCTTCCAGAGAGCATTTCTGCTGAACCCATGACCGCAAGTTTCACGTCTTCAAGGTTTTACTATGTACGAATATACCCCACATTTGTTTACGATGAGAATTATAACTTCGATTTGCTATCATTCTTGTGGAGCATTTGAGCCCTATTATCATATGTTCTTAGTCATTCATAGCATTAGAAAGCGCCCGTTTGATTGGTCTCAGCTACCATTTTCTCACTGCGTCCTCGCAAAGTTTTCATCATCAAGCATAGCCTCCACGATCTCCCGATCTGTCGCTTCTTCGGGCCGAGATATAGCGCATCTCCACCTCACCCAGTTACTCGCCGCTGCGCCCTCTGGTGCGCGGAGCAGACCCGGAGCAAGAAGGCACATGTCCGGTTTATCAACGCCCCAGAAGAAGACTCGCGCTCCACAGACCTTACAAGAGCCACGTATCATCTCACCTTTGGTAGATTCGTACTCAAGAAGCCCAGGCAGGCTCGTTCCTTGCAAGCTGAATGTGACTTGTTTACCGGATGCATCACCGAGATTTTCCACAGGTACATCCATCCACGGAGAAATCGACGCTCCGCCGTCTGCTTTGCGGCAGTCTCGACAGGCACAGAAATTCGCGTGGAATTTGTGCTTGTGGCCGTCCGGCGGAATGAGCATTTTCTCACACCGCCTCCAATCGGGGCGGGAGAGCCTCAAGTCAACACCGCCACAGTGGCATCGCGCCTCTAATTGATCATGGTGGGAAGGTTCTGTGCTAGCGGTGCGCTGGGCGATCTTCGATACTTCTTCGGTAGACATCGGAATGGCATTAGAGTCTGCGTCGCGTGCATAGACGGGTATATCGCGCCCACCTACTTTCAGCAGGCGCGATACGAGTTTGTAGTCGCGCGTATCCCCGGCCCAGAAGTGATGCGTAAGCCTCATAACATCTGTCCTGGCAGGATCATCCAGAGGCACATCCACACAGCCCTCGCCAACGACCCATGAGCTCGTCGATGGCCGCATGATGAAGCAGAAGCTCCCGCAGGTGCTGCAAAAGTATCGAACGAGGCTCTCGGAACACATGTATTGAGTACATTTTCCTAGAATTTCGGGGTTTGGTGCGCCCTTGAGCTGGACTCCAGCTGCGAACAAGCCGCCTATTTGGTACCGGCAGTCATCGCAGTGGCAGTAGCCCCATTCTGCAGGCAACTCGTTTGCCTGGATGGAACTGCCATCACCATAGATGGCACCACATAGGCAAGAAAATTTCACACCAGCGACGGACTTTATCATTTGGCCGTATTCTAGTATCGAGTGGGTACGTGAAGTCGAAACACAACAGCAGAAAGGTCAGATGAGCTTGTGGAGTAGTGTAGATCGATTGTAGCCTAGTCCGACTATTAAACATGACGACATACCCTACGCACAAAAGTGCTAGATTCTCACGTGAAGGCCACAATCTGGGAGTTTAGTAGACTAGGAGAAGTTACGTAGAGAGATGGCTCCAATAAGCCTGCCGAGGTCTCAATACAGACATCGCTACCTTCCCATACTCTTTGGCCGCTTCTGAAGCTTTCTGCGTGCACTGCTCTGGCTCTCTCCACTTGGACGCGGCTCATCTGTCGGTGCACGATCTGACCTAGCTTGCATCTCAATCGGCGGGTCGCTATTGGGCGACATCAGCCTCTCACTAGCTCTGGATCGTCTCGTCGACCCCCAGCCGGGACTTCGAACAATCGAGCGACGCCTGCGACCGCCGGACCGCGATAGTGGTTGCCCTTGTCGACGAGTATCGTCCTCTGCTGAAGGTCGAGGAGAGTGTGTCTGAATATCCGATAGTGGGCTTGGAGTGGAAGGCCGATAGAGAGGCGTATTCTGCCCAGATACTAAAGGAACCGAGTGTCCGTAAGAAGAGCGACCATCACTGGTAACGCGTATCGTGGGATTGTTCCGCTGAGTCTCCGCTGGTCTCGAATCTTGCAATTCTTGGTCGAGTGCAATGCTCTCGACTCTTCGCGGGGTTCTGACCGAAGGTGTATCAGACTCTACCGATTGTATTGAGCCTGATGAATCTCGTCGCGAGTCCATCCCATATTGCGGTAGCGTTGATTCTCGATGCATCATGTTCGGAAACGTCATGCCAGAATCGTTGAACAGCTGATACATTCCATCTTGTAGCCGCTCTGGAGCTGTGAAGCGCCCTTCAATATGCTCAGATGGCTGTAGCGAACCTCCAAGCGGGCGATGAGGATGACGAGCGGCAACGGCGGGCTTGAATGTCTCCGGGATCACATTCAAATCATCGCCACGCTCAATGGCTTTCTCGATCGCTTGCTGCGGTGTTGTATGAGCGTCTGCTGTACCTGCATCGGCACGTGGGCCTCCCCATGTTCGTTGACCAGCTGTGAAAATACCGTAGACCATGTAGATCCAATTGAAGAACGGATTGATTACGAACATGAGGGGATAGAGCCAGATCTTGAATCGTTTGAGCTTGGCTCCGAAGTAAAACATCAGTGCCCAGTTTAATCCAAGAGACACTGCGATGAAGCCAACAGGGAGGTTTGTGATAGCTTGTTCGGTGGTGACAATAGACAAGACCATGACGAAGAAAAGAAGCGCTGTCGTTCGAATGGTATTCTGTGCAAAACGAACGATGCAGAGCAGCGGATATTTGCGCCACAAACGCATATCGGTCAACATGCACGCCTCATTGGTGATGTAGCCTAGAAACCATCGACGTCGCTGCTTCAATAGGCTCTTGTAGGTTTGTACTGCCTCCGTCTTGCAAAAGGCGCTGGTACACATCTGAATTTGGTATCGCTTGACAGCCCCAATCATGAACAGGTGTGTTAACCAGCGATCTTCACCAAGGTGGCTCTTTCCATAGTCGAACAGGTCATCACATTGCTCTGCTTTGTCAGAAAAGTAGTACTTTGCCATTGTTCTGAAGGCAGAAAACCGTAGCATTGTGAGCGCACCAGGTAGGCATGTGACCGCTCCACAGGCTGATTCTACCGTTCTCTCAAATAGCTGTCCATGTATGTACTCCATATCCTGAAGCAACGTAATGAAAGAATTTTTGACGGTTGTGGAGGTAATCACGCCTGTCATTGCGAGCATGTTGCGTTTGGAGAGAGGGCTTAGCTCCATCTCCCACATGAAGTTCTGAATGCAAACCTTGTCTAGGATGCAGTCCGAATCGATGAAGAGAATGAAAAGGTTATCGTGCTTTTTCAAATACGCCTCGTATATCTTGTCGATCAGTTTGAAAGTGGCCTTTTGACACTTGCGCTTGCCACCATGTGGGAATTTGGAGACGGTTACGCGTGCGCTGCGATAAACCACATCAATGCTCCGAGGGAACATTGGCAGTGTTAGCGGAATACCAAGATTTTCGAGGGTCTTGAGGTAAAGTTCATCCTCTTGATCGCCGTCAAAGGAGAGGAACACATGCAAACACGATGCTGGATAGTCGCACTCGACGACAGAGTTGATGGCTTTGAGGAGGACATCTGAGTCCTCTTTGTAAACGGGCATCACAATAACAGTTTTTGGAGCAGTATGCTCCTCGAGAGCATATTTGATTTGTTTCTTTCGGCCGACATTATTTGTGATAATTTGGTAGAGACAAAAAAGCCATGGGATAGTCAATAGGCCTGCAAATGTCCAGAATGCGAACCATTGTAGGAACGAAACCATTGGTTCTGGGAAGTACTGAGTTACCTGCGCTGGAAGCGGTAGAGTGACAATCATCACTGGTAGGAAGACGGCTCTATCCCTAGGGTGTTAGATACTTCCTTCGCACTGCTTAGTAGCTTGCGTGCTTACCGGAGTACGGCGAACAAGATGCCGACAAGTATGGACAAGATACGCACACTCCAATGCTCAGCTTTCTGAAAAGTCTTGATCAGGCAGTAGAGAAAAGCCGACAGGAACAAGAACCATTCAAGAAATGCTGCTAGCATCACCGTGCCCATGATAGCTACATACACTATCTATGAGGCGTCAGATCATATACTATTAGACCGTACCACACTTACATCCTTGACAGGCCATGGGGCAAAGATTGATGGAACGCCATTGTCGAGCCTTCCTGCCATGTTGAACTTCGCTTCGCTGTGGGACGATCCAAAGACTGCCGCATCAACCCGCCATTATCAACAAGCCTCCCGCCGTGGTGGCTTTCGTCCGTCGGATCCCACCGCTCCGGAAGGAACTGTGTCGCGCTTTTGGTGTCGCTTCTCGGATTACTGCGTGCAAAAGTGACCGAGGAAATCACGAGAAAGAAACCAATTTAAAATCTCTACACCAGGTCCATTATATACTATACAGGGGCTCGGAAATTTCGCCCAGGTGAAGTGACCGGAAACGGGCTTAGCAACGAACCGTTGCGCGCGCGCGATGAGGAATAAAAGCGGAGAACATCAGAACAAAGGAGAATTTTAGGCTTTGTGGACATTGGCATGGTGATTCCCACAGCAAGGTCACCAATACTAGTAATGTATGAGCGCTGTATTGTACCAACCAAGCTCAGTGCTTCTCGGGATGGTAGACTCCGTATCCAGCAACGTGTGGGATGGGTGAGTTCTCTTCCACCGACTCCCAACAAAGTCAATTACAACCATACGTTTCCAAACAGTCCACAACACGGCTCAGCTTCACTTACTGCATCCAAAATTCTTGTGGGACGACAGACAGTCATGTTGCTACGTCGCGGCTGATGCCTCTGGGATGAGGTCGCCGTCTGTGTCTCCGGCAGACGTGATGAAGGTCCTAGGTATCATGAGACGTTGCGAGAGGAGCTGTGAAATCTGCCTTGGCATAAAATTATCCGCACCCTCATAAGCCCTTTATGAGTGTCAGTGCTTCTCCCAGGGGCTGTGCCGCCCCGCTATCTGCCCTGTCTCAGCATGCAACGCTAGGGGCGGGACAGCGGCTTGTGGTTTAGGCTCCAGCTTTTTGTACCCGTCATCTTTCGCGGATGTCCGTCCTCGCCTCCGCTCCAGCTTCAAGTCTGGTGAGGCCCATAGCTGCAGAGCTGGACCTATCGCCAGCATGCGTGGCCTCAAGAAAGCTGCCGCGGCCTTGGTGCCAGCACTCGTGAAGTCACTCGTTGTTCCGAACGATCCAGCCCAGTTTCCCATCGTGCAAGCCTCGTCAGAACGGCCGACTGCCCGAATCCCCTTCATTCACGAATACCGTGAGCATCTTAACTTGACGGTACGCTTCAATCTTGCTGACACATTGACAGATGTCAAAGACGATGCATTCATTCAATTCTCGATACCCACCGATGCCCAAGATGCAGCGCCCGAACAAACCGATGAAGACGTAAGCAATGGCACCTCACGACCCTCAATGTGTTACTCACTATTGTTCCAGCTCGTATCAATCACCGTTCCGCCATCCGGATCCCGGGGCTGTTCAGAAGATGCAAACACGGAGATTCAAGTGAATGATGAGACGCTTATAGCCACCAGCGAGCAGACCGTCAATGGGCAGGTCATCCAGCGATCCGGATCCATTGATAGTGAGGATCCCTCTCGTTACCCTGCACAATGGAACCTTCAATGTGCATGTCTCGACGAAGTGCCGTCATTCCCCAGTGCACCAACTGAGAACTGTCAGAATATTGGCTATGTGCTCAATTTCAGGCTTCCGACCCTGAAGCATAGCGATAATGAAGGCTTTACTCTTTCATTCTCGCAGTACAAACAAGTCAAGCTGCACCGCTTGACTACATTAGCTCTCTCAGCACTTCAATTGTCAGCAGCGTCAGTCGAAGAACTCCGGAACTCGCACCACTGGCTGGTCCCACTGCTTCAACCACTTAATACTATCATTGCCAAGGTTCCATCTTCCACTATCTCTAATTACCTGCCTACATTCTCAACCACAAATGTGGCTTCTTTTCGCACCATCACAACCCGGGATCTCGCAGCAACGCCCCACTCAGCTATCGAAACTCTCTCTCAATTGGATCGTCTAGCCTCAGCTGCAGTGGCAACGCCCGAAGTTGCTCACCAAAAAGACGCTCCGATCCAATACAAAGTTGCTTCAAGTGAATCCTTCCAACCCCCCGAAGATGAACCGGAGTTCATTGACGAAGACCTTTCCGAAGTGCAAAGTGCCCTCCGTTTGGACGATTCCGCGATTGCAAAGCTCAAGCAGAAGTTAGAAGCAGCGGGGATTCACCTCCATTCGACGCTGGAATCAGTCATTCAGAAGTTTGCACCTGGTCATTCTCCATATCGTGTAACAGCTCATCCTTCACCTGACTCGTCTCGAAATGAAACTCGCGACTTCCATGAGCACGATCTCCCCGAGTTCCCACCCCTCCCTAACGTCTCTCACACACATAAAGCTATCATCGCCTCGATAGTCCTGCTCATTATAGCTTCGGGCACAGCGTTTACGTGCATCTGGTACCGTGATCCCCGCCGAAGGGCTGAACGAGCTGCGCGGTGTGAGGAGCGCAGGAATCGACGATTATACCAAACGGCGGCTTGCAAACACAGGTTCCAGAAATGGATTGATAGGATCTGTGGCCGTGAAGTATATCAATCCCAGTCTCAGACTTTCGAGCGTGCTCAGATCCACGTTCGACGCCCTAGTGGCGATGTCGACATCGAGTGGAAGGATAGCGAAACAGCGCTCTCCAATGGGTATGTGGGTGAGGCCGGACCTTCTACGCATGGCGTCCGTAAAGGCCTCGGCGAATTGCGCGACGCTATGGGGTTCGTGGAAGGCATTCTCCGCGCAACCAGTGGAATGTATCGCGGTTCAAGGACCCGGCTTCGATCATTATCGCCGAGTTCACGACACCGTCGTCGCCCGTCAGATGCCGGAAGCGAAAAGTCGATGTTGCCACCGTATACCGAAAAGGCCGAGTATGACGATGTCCTGGTGGTTGATGGCCTTCACTTTTCTCTTCGAAGGCGGGACACGCCTGGTAGCAGCATCATTGCCACTTCGCCGCGTGAGAGCGACTGTGGCTCCACTGATGGCGAGAAGGGTTGATGTTGGGTTCTTACAGCGAACGCTGGGAGGCCCTCCAAGTGCTGGCAGGCGTCACGATGTTCGATTATGACGGTCGGAATAAAATTCCTTAGGATGCTACGGAGGAGGTCGCGAAGCTACAATGTGCGATATAGATGACTAAGGTTTGGTCTCTTGTTGTATAGTATAAGTCTCGGTCGAGACCAGCGATATTCACGAAATGAATCAATTCAAAGCACATGGCGTGTTCTTTTACGGCCCGTCCGTGTCCATGTCTATGCTTCTTTGTTAGAGCGACCCGTGTAGGCTTTCTGTGCCGAATGCATGCCTCTCGATGGCATTGTCTACCTCTGCCGCGTCGAGCCTTGCATAGCACCGTTCCGAGCCCTCGTACTGGAAGCCTCGCGGCCGGACAACGTAGCAAACCGCAAAGCACCACCACGTAGCGCGACACGATCATGAAACTGTTTCGCACACTCGCGGACTTTTTTTTTCTGAAGTCTCGTATACGGAAACCCCTCGTGTGTGTACATGCTTCCGTGCTCCGTGGGATATGCGTATCAAAGTTCCCGTCCCGCTAGCCGAGCGAACCCGGGACAGGGCTATTCTCGGCGCTTGAATGTTACTCCTCCTCCGTCCTCCCGCCCGGCGGCGGTGACGCAACACGAGGTGATGGTGCACTTCGGAAACACGTTCGAGGCAAATCAGGGCACGTGTGGCCTCGCACGAACGAAAGGGCAGGGCGACGACGAGCGGTGCGTGTTTCTGGCTTCGACCATGCGTGGCTCTTTTCCGCGCCGTATACGAACCTCCGATGGGGGGAGAAAATCGACGGACGCAACCTGGCCGGCCATGTTCGCTGGGCTCTGGGAGATGCTCGGCGCGTTCAGGCAACTCTTGTCCCCTTCCGCGCCGCGCCGCAGTCAGTATGCGTCACGCGCCTTCCGAACGGAAGGCTTTCACGGAAGAGGGGCCTTCGCTTTCGCGTCGGATGTCGGTTGCGGATGCCGCCCGCCGCATTCGGGCAGTACTCTCGATCCTTTGACGCGGCTCTTGGAGACGACGTGGGCCGTCCCCCCTTCGGCCGCGCGCTCGGCCACACGCGATCCCGATGGATCCGTGGAAAGCTGCTTCTTGGCCGTCGATCATGGAAGCATGGTCGGTGCCGTGCACCATGTGGCGGAGACATCTGTTGGATACACGCAAGTCGATGCCAAGCGCTTGACGTGCATGTTCAATGTTCAGATCGGGGATGACAAAGTCCGCATCTCGGGCCGCGCAGGAATATTTCTCCGAAGCCCAACCTCTTGCCAGAAGCCGGCCCGCTCCGTTTCAGGGCCCCCCTATTCGCTGGGAGGTGCATGAATTAACCGCCGACGCCTGTCAATGCGGGGCCTTGGCCCACCCATCCCCCTGGTCCCCTAGAGCCTTTTGCGGGGGGAGGAGGTTCCACCGGGCGGCTAAACCACCTAAAATTATGTCGCGCCGGTACATCGATTCCCCAGCCCCGGTGGGCGGAGCGACCATGTACCTGGCCGAACAACAACTCTCACGATGATCCCACCCCCGTCCGGCAATGGTCCCACCACTCAACCTACGTACATACGCGCCCTGACTTGCATCGGATGGCTGACAGCAGAGGGATGAGGAGATTGAGTGATGGACATTTTGGGACGCCGCTGCTGCCCACCGTTTCGGTACCACCACCAGTGAGAGGGCGAGAGAGAGAGACCGGGCACTGCATGAATGGGGGGGAAAGGCAGTCATTTACTGACTCCCCCCTCCTCCCCCGGGGGTGAGGTCAATCCACCTGGGCGCCGTCTCCTTCCACCGCCCACCCGGCTACCCAGCAAAGTGCATGACCAGACCCCTTCCCTCCCATTTCCTCTCGTTCGTCTCGTCCTCCAGTCCCCGATGTTGCGATCGGAGGCCACTTCGATCGCTGCATGCACGAGCCAACCAATCCCAAGCCTGCCGAGCACTCCACCGTACCACTACAGGGGAGTGGGCGCCACGCCGTGCATGACTCTGTTCGTTCCGCGATGTCTCTTGCGTCCCCCCAAACGAAGGCCATTCTCGACACAAACCCTGTCTCTCGGCCAATCGTAGCCCTTTGTTTGAGCCTTGCTACTACTACTCCTCCTCCTCGCCTCCCCGAGGCCCCGGATCTCCGAGCGAGAGGGAGTATGTGCGCGTGTCGGCGTATGTGTACGAGACGGTAGTCCTACGTGTATGACTGCCCTCCCCTCCCCCCTCCCTCGACTGCCCAGGCGAATCTGCCGAGACGCACGTGAGATCTGGCAGCAAACTGGCCATTGATGCTGCGTTGTTCTGTGTTGTGGGCGTGCAACCCTGATTGTACGGTCAGGGTGAGAGTCGATCATCTGTGGACTCACATCTCCCACAATCCATTCCATTGGACTGTGGGGAAAAGTCCACGAAAGATGGTATGTTCCTCCAGGTTGGATGACTATCAGTTTATACCCATCTCCATAGCCACTCATCAAGCGACGCTTGTCTCGCCATTGAATTAGTGCGTCGTGGCGTGTTAACCGCCTTCGTCGATCCAAGTCCTTCTTACGTAGCTGAGCAATTTGAACTGTTCTTAATCCAGAAGCTAAGACCAATCTGGCTCGGATATTCTCTCACGGTGGAGAGAATCCCTTTTGTTCAGGGTTTGAGGGCGAGAGCACGCATTCTTTGATGACTCCCCGCCGTCCATACATCGGCAGACGCAGTTGTTTGTTTTTCTGCATGCGTCCTATTGTCCTGACTGCTCACGGCCAGCATGCTTGTTGAGATGTGGAGTTGCCGGTCAGTAAGGCGTGCTTGCGATCTGCTTCGTTGAATGACAAAGGGGCGGAAGTTTTGCTTCGGGCTCCACCTAGGCCTGAATTGTTGGCGTCTGAGATCCTCGTCCTTGTCCTCAACTTAGCCGGGGAATGGTGCAAGATGCGGTGCTTGCTCCAGGAAAATGATGTGATGCTGATGGCGGTCAGCCTCCCATGTCTGATGGGTCTCCATTCGACCAGCTAGAATCGTCATTGTCAGGGAACGGGTGTCCCTCCGTTCTTGCCACGCTTCGAGCTTTGTTGTGTCTCAGAATAGTTCGTTATCGAGGAGTGAAATGGACCCACCGTCGAGCCAGCTGCAGAAGCGAACGATGACGCTGCTTATTATTCCTTCGCCTCGCGTCTTTCTCATCATTCCGATCAGAGGGTCTATGAACAGTGGCTGTATCAGTCTCGGTGGCACGAGGAAGAATCGTTGTTGTATTCAGCTTGTTGAGCCACCCCCGTAAATTTTGGCACGAGCAATCTGCCTTACATATGAAGCAGATCCTGTGGGAGCATATCATGCATAAAACTGCAAAGCTTAAAGCACGTTACCATAGTGGCTACGGAGGTCCAGCTGTGCGGCCGACATGGATCTATAACGATCAACTCGCCGAACGGCACCGATGAGGGCAGGGACCCTGGCTGCCGCAGGCCTTTCTATCTGAAAGCACCCTGCCCAAATGCCCTGTAGATCGGACTGAGTGGAAGCGATTCGATGATAAGACCGCTGGCGAACGGACGCAGCTGGCATTACGCCAGGGTGACGCCAACCTACCCTGTCCCGAAATCGAGGCCAGGCCAGCTGCTAGTTTGCTCATGCCATCTGCTCCCACCCTGGATTTCTCCAGCATTCAATAACGCTGGTTCGTTTTGCCGGCAGCAGTTTACAATACTTCGGCAGTGGTCACCCATTACCGAGGCCAGTCGCACAGGCCAATGCGATGGCTCAGGAAAGCTGAAATATGCCGCCTTCAACCTCGTGGCGTAGACTACTATGGCCTTGCATCTGTGAGGTGTGTCACGGCATCTCTATGGTCAGATCCCGGCATGATGCACTTGCCATACATTACATCTCTTGACCTTTCAGACATATGCGAAGACTAATGCCAAGTGCTTCGGCGTGCGTACCTGGTCAGTGGAAGGTATTCCTGACAATCTGTTGAACACACGCACATCGTGCAAACAAGTCACGTCCCTCGGATCCTTGCAGGCAAGAGCATGCAAGCCGCACGATGCCACCATCCGTTGTATATGGCCACGGTTCCACTCGAAGCGACAAGTGACATACACAATACTTAATTCATAGATGTTGTGCCAAAACAAACACCCTCCGAGCAGTCTCCCTGGCGGAGATCCACCTGTGGCTCTAGGGTTTCCTGTAAGGCACGTTAGAGTTCAACCTGCCGAGCCTACCACCGGCGTTAGCTACTTCACATTTCCGCATCGACCGGGGTGTGAGTATGACAGGAGAACCTGAGTTTGGTTGATCAGTGAAGGCTGAAACATGAGGCTACAAACGCCTTGTGTATTCACTTGTTGTTTAATCTACAGGTACAGGCACGATCTCGGGCCAAGCGTCTGCCCCAATCATGTGCCATCATCCGCAACGAAGCTGAGATTACTGGCCCCGTGGCGCTCTTGAGCTTTGATCAGCTTGTCGGGATGACGGACGCGGATGCGCGAGCGTCATGCACGGCTGTGGCTTCGGTTTGTGTGGTATCGGGTACACTGCGTTTGCATCCTGAAACAACCTCTCTTGTGGTCAATAGCTGACGCAGACACTTGTCAACCGATCTATACGTTGTACGACTTGCGACGTATTAGGCTAGGAATGGATGTAGTGCGGTGCCAAAGCCTGGCGTCTGCGATGGCTCTAGATTGCAGTATGAAGCAAGTGTCGACATGTGACCAACTCGGTGATTGTGGCAAGGTCACTACCAGATCCCTTGAACATCATGGTCAGCCTCGGTCGCTTAATCGTGCCTTGTCGGATGCAGTTTCGACCACCACATCTTGTCAGGGCTATGAGCCTCACTGTTTCCTGATGACGTGAAAGTCGCTCACCACTATACCGCAAACAAACACCGCAGCTCTGTACAACAAGTATGGTGCAGATGAGGAGTAAAATTCGATGCATTGGAGCGTTGAACCATCGATGCCAGTAGCGGTCAAGAGCAAACAGAACCCGTGGTACCTTTGTACTGTCCGGACTTCTCCAGACCGGACGTTCGTTTGTCCTACCACGATCCCACCGACGTGGTTGCACCACAGGTCCCAGCACTTTCGGCCCTACTCCTGGTCCCTTGTCCGGAGTTTCGGCATCAAACCCTTCTGGCAATCCCAGCAGTACGGCTTGTGGTTACACGCCATGCCGTTTCGTGTCATGATCGGTCGTGTGCTGTCGATGCTCTTCATCGCAGAAATCTCGGGTAAGACAGCACACGCAACAGCTCTGCGGTTCTCACCGCTCAGAGGACGGTGTGGTGCTCCCTTGCTACCTACAATGTCTTAGCCAGGCAAATCTGTTTTGGGGTGGGAGCAAAGACTATCAACTCGGTAGAGATGCAATATCTAGCCCATCTCTACGTGGTCATGTAATGCCAGCACTTTTCCTGGATCTTTGTTCTGGGTTACTCCTACCATTCCCTCTCTTGGTTCCCTCGTAGTGAAGCAAAACTCTGCATTGTTCAGATTGAAGATATTCACGCATCCTTCCCATTGTTTCATGCTTGTATTC